>JAJPUD010012991.1:7779-46429 GCA_023553655.1 Myrmecobius fasciatus
TCTCTCTCTCTCTCTCTCTCTCTCTCTCTCTCTCTCTCTCTCTCTCTCCTCATCACATTTTCTCTTTGTTTCTGTCTCTCTCTGACTGTCTCTGTCTGTCTCTTTGTTTCTGTCTGTCTCTATTTCTCTGTCTCTGTCTTTCTGTCTCTCTGTCTTTCTCCATAGCAGATATACTTAGTTGTTAGCATATTGTCTCTCCCATTAGAATGTGAGCTCTTTGAGGGCAGGAATTGTTAGTGCCTTTTTGTTGTACCCCCAAAACTAAGCAAAGTGCCTGATACATAGAAAATGCTTGCTTGCTGTTAACATTTATGATTATTTTTTTCTGACTTTCTTCAAGATTTAATTTCTGCATGTTATAGCATAGCACAATTTTTTCTTAGAGGAAAATGGAATACCTTTTAATTTATGCTTAAAAATAATAACATTAATATAGCACTTAAAGTTTGCAAAATACTTTATGAATAATATTTCTTTTTATACTCACAGCAATCATGGAAAATAAGCATTGTCCTCATTTTGTAGATGAGGAAACTGAGGCAAACAAATGTTAAGTAAATTGTTCAGGGTTACACAAGCTAGAAAGTGACTGGATTTGAATTTAGGATTTTTTGGTTCTAGGACCATAACACCATTCATTTTTCACTGTATAATCCACAAGTAGGCTTCTTTTTGCTTTAAGGAGAGGCAGTCTGATTGATACATTGTTGGTGGAACTGTGAATGGATCCAACCATTCTGGAGAGCAATTTGGAACTATGCTCAAAAAGTTATCAAACTGTGCATACCCTTTGACCCAGCAGTGTTTCTATTGGGCTTATATACCAAAGAGATCTTAAAGGAAGGAAAAGGCCCCACATGTGCAAGAATGTTTGTGGCAGCCCCCCCCTTTTTTTTTTTTACTATATGACAATACTTGTCAAATATTTTAACATAATTAACATGTAGTAGACTTCCTGCCACTTAGAGGAGGGGAGGGGACTAGGGGGGAAAATTTGTAACAGAAAGCTTTGTAATAGTCAGTGTTGAAGAACTACCCATACATATGTTATGCAAATAAAAAGCTTTAATAAAAAATAAAAATAAAAATAAAAAAAGGAGAGGCTGTCTGGATTTATGGGTGAGAGGGAAGAGGAGTTATTAAAGATCTGAGATTCTCCAAGTCTTTTTTTAATAGTGGGAATGGCATTTGCTGTCAGGTTGGTTTAGATTTCATCCCCCCTTGGTGCTCTGTATGGAAAGCAGAAAACAAATTCCCTGAAACGGTACTTGAAGCTTGTCCCTTTGAGTTTTAACAACTTTGGCTGTTGAAAAATAAAGTGTATTCAATTAGGTAAAAAATGGGAATAAAAACACATTCATAGAACACTTCTTTCAGTAGCAAAGATATGGAGACAAAGTGGGTGCCCATTGACAGAATAATGACAAACTAAATTTTAGTTTAAGAATATTATGGAATATTAGTGTGTGGTAAGGAATCTGAAATCATAGAGTGCATTTAGAACGTATGTTGAGCGTAGAGAAATGATGAATTTAAAACATCTAATGAAATACAGGAACATTATTATGAATGGATACAAATAAAGTAAGTAGATGAGAAGAATAATATACATAATGAATCAGACATTATGAAAAAAAAGAAATAAAAAAATCAATTAAAGGAAGTTATACTGTGAGTAATTAAAAAAAAAAAAAACAACTAATACTTGTTCCAGTGACTAAATAAAAAGACATGCCAATAGTGCAATGGTAAGTATTTAACAACTGATTGTCCAGAAAAAAATATGGATAATACACTTTTAAGTTTAATATACATTTTAATATTTCCTGCATCCTTTTCTTAAGTATATACAGTTAACTTCCAATAAATCAAGTTCTGATTTTTAGCATCTCAGATTGCTGAGGTGTAAAGAGTTCACACTCAAGATTAAACAATCTGATCTTGGGAACTGGTTTGAACTCACTCCATGCCACCTCTAGCCCCACAAAATTGGGGCAATTAGGAATGTATTTAGATTTCAGATTATAATATAGGGGTTTTGTAGTAGAGTAGTGGAAGAAATCTGAAATCATAGAGTGCATTTAGAGCGTATGTTGACAAAAAATCTTGAGATATTTTAAAATATTTTATAATATTTTATATTATCAACAGTTATTTTAAATGGAATTTCTCTTTGTATCCCTTGTTATTGGATTTTGTTGGTAATATATAAAAATGCTGATGATTTATGTGGATTTATTTTGTATCCTGCAATTTTGCTAAAGTTGTGAATTGTTACTAGTAGTTTTTAGGTGATTCTCTAGGGTTCTTTAAGTATACCATCATAATGTCTGCAAAGAATAAAGCAAACTCTGAAGCTCCTAGGGATGTTTGCCCTTTTGGTATGGGAGTCTTATATTGTATACTCAGTCACACCAACTCACAAAATAGAATTATTGGAGACATAGCTAGAATTTTATGGATCAGGGCAGGAGTCAAGAAAGGCATCTACGCACACAGAGAGTAGAAGGTTAGACAGAGATCCTGAAACCTACTAGCTTGAGTTGTGTATGGAATTTAGCCTATTAAGGCATCTGGTGGCCTCTATTTCCACAAAAATATATAAAATATTTTATGCATGGCATTAAGGTAGGTGCTGATTGTACAAAAATAAAATAAAGAAAAGTCTGAAATCTTACATTCTAACATTTGAATGCTTATTTTCACACATGAAACAATATAGCACACTAATGGACAAATGTAAATATGAAAATGTGAAGAGGAAGAGAGAACCAGCAACTAGGAAAATTGGGGAAGGATCGCTGTAGGAAGTGACATGTGAATTGAGTCTGGAAAGAGATAGGGATTCTAAGAAGTGAAAGGGAGAAAGGGGGAATTCTGGGCATGTGGGAAAGCTATGTAGAGGTATGATGGTAGGACATGGAATGCCAAATTTTGGTAATAATCAATAGACCTGTTTGGATGAGATGAAGAATGCATGAAGGAGATTAGTATGAGATTATTTTTGTTTATTCTTCATTTCCAAGAGTTCCATGACATCAGGGAAGTGACATAACAATGAATTGTATTCAAGTGAGGGAGGGTTGGGCAAAGTCACCAGTGTCACTTTTCCCTCCAGGATCATCTGGATCCAGCGGCAAGTTATATGTCAGGATGACTGGAAATGACTCTGAATGCAGTAGGAGACCTTGACTTTTTAAATCTAATATGGTTGTTGTTTCTTTTTAACAGATCTCAGTTTGTCTAAAGTAATGCTCATTCAGCGATTAAGCCTAGGTAAGAAATGGGGCAGAGAATGGCCTCTTTTACTTAGTCAAAAAAACATGGATGGAGAGACCCTTAGAATTTCTGTTCAAAACAAGAAAGAATGGGACCTAGTGTTGGCCAATCAATGAGAGTCAGATCAGTTTGGGTTTAAGGTGAGGTCCTAGTTGTGAACCTCAAGATATCTTGTGAGGTTTCAGTGATCAAAATAAGCCTGAGAAAGTAGACTGGAACTAGATTGTGAAGGGATTTAAAGATCAAAAAGAAAAATTTGCATTTTACCCTAAAGAAGAATAAGAAGCTCAGACACTGGCTGATGGTAGGTGAGACTCAGTCCCAAGAAAGACATTTCAGAGAGATGGAACTATACCCTAAGATACCAAATTGAAATTTGAAAATACATTTGCATTCACAAATTTTAAATGCAAGCTTACTATATCCATCATGCTAACTAAGCAAATATCTGAATTGTTAATCCCATTGTGTGTGTGTGTGTGTGTGTGTGTGTGTGTGTGTGTGTTGTGTGTGTTGTAGGGGAAGGAATAAAGAAGAAAGATAATAAAAACAGGAAAATATCCCCAAGTACCTTTCTCCTCCTACTGATTGAGTAGATTCAGTGCATTCCCTTTCCTATCCAACAATGATGGCAGGCATATAAATACTCTATGGATTCACTTGCCAGCCTGGTCTGAACTTCTTTTTTCACTTTTGGGGAGTACTTAGAATGGTTTAAGCAAAAGCAGGAATGTTGAGCCCCAGAAGTCTTCCTTCTACTGGGAAGGCAGGGTACCCCTTTTCCACAATACTTCCTGTGCTCATTTTAAAAATTGAGGGCTAAACAATATTCCAATCCCAATTTTCCCTTTTGATTTTGCCTTAGGTGGGAAGTGCTCAGTATGTTGGGGACTCTGGAAGAGGAAATGCTCAGCTCTGATATCTGACATTGGTGATTCTTTGGTTTCTGACACCATTCTCCCAGTATCCAAAGCAACCGCCTCCATGCCTTTGGGGACAGTTTGGTACTTTCTAAATTTCTGAATCCTAGGGCAAACCCCCATTTTTCTTGCCTTGGTTATAACTCTGAGCCACATTTAGCATAATATGCATATGCTTTAAATACTTTTTCAGGGGCTTTAGTGACCAGAATGTTGTTTTATGGGAATCTTCCTTTTAATGTAATTTTAAGTATAAACATTTAAAATAGTCCTATGCAAATTTTACTGTGACCTACTGTAAAATTCTGTATTATTCTCATTTCCAGTATATCTCCATATTCTAGTATCCCAGACTCACAATCCAGTATTTTATATCCAGTTGCTCAGGGAAAGGTAATTTTAAAAAACATCTTCTCCCCATTCCCTATACTTCAAATATATGCAGAATTCAAGAATAAAGTTTGTTAGCTTGACTGGATAAAGAACTCATACCATACAAGTGAACAAAGTATCACATGGCTGACTTTTTTACAATGATATTTATTCCACAACATGGCACTGAGAATAATAATTCTGCATTCCTGAATTTCTACATACCTCATTGACTTTTCATCTCTTAGGATCTGATCTTAAGACATATCTTGATTCCCCTGTCTGTGTTTTTTAATTTCTTTCCCCTCCACTAATAGGCTTATGATGGAATGTTATAATTTATTCACCACATAGTACTATGTCAGTTCCATCCCTTCTTTCTATAATTTATAATATATACTATTTTCTTCTCTGAATAATTTAACTCTTAGAAGCTTTTGGTGATATATTTTGTCTAAAAGGTGGTATGTAAAACAGGATTGTTGCATTATTGAATTAATGAGATAAGGATAAAGTCCAGAATGGATGAGTTAAGCAGAGAACACGGCTAGCATAATTATCTCATCACTCAGTAACTACTTCTTTGAGCTCTATCATCCAATACAGAGTTTGGTGGTGGTCATTAATTGATTTCCTGGCCATATTGTCTACTTTCTCAAGGAGTTTGATATCTGGCTTCCTTTACATCTATCCCTGCTCTCATGCAACAGTACTTCAAGATAAACATTTGTCTCCCAATTCCTCAATCTTGATTCCGATGACCTCTTTCACTCCATCTCAACCATTCACAGAGAAAGTCATATCCTTGGTTTTACTATCACCTCCAAGGGTAGTATTTCTATGATTAAGAACTCTGAGATTCCTTAACCTAGCTATGATCTCTTATCATTTTATCCCTCCCTATATCTTACTTCTTCTGAATTCTTCCTCTTCATGAGATTACATCTAAGATTGTAATCCTTGCTCTGACTTTACTTCTTCCCAAATCTTGACCTTCTAGATAATCAGTTCACTATTAATACTGTTCTCTATCCTTAAGATTCTTGCCCTGTCCCTTGTTCTGTCTATGTTCATGCCTTGCCAAACCTCCAAAACTTGGATTATCCTCCCCCATACCCTTCTTTTCTTTCTCCCATGCTCCTGAAAAGTTCAGGAGGAAGTTATGGCTATGGGCTGACTGGCTCCTTTATGCATTTGTTATCAAATCTTAACTGTGTTCTCACTGCAACAAGATTAGTCTTTTTTTTTTTTTACTGCTTCTTTATTCTCCATTGCACTCTCCACAGTGATAGTCCCAAACTCCTCAACAACTGCCCCTCCCCTCACTCCTCACCCACATTGCTGCCACTCTTCCAGCAGAGAGCCTCAACTTGTAGTTTACTGAAGAAATAGAAGTCATTCATTCATAGAGGTCGTTCTTAGTGACCCACACTCCCTACATAACATAAGCTATATGGTAGCAGAGACTGTTTAATTTTTTTTTTATGTCTTCAATGCCTATTACAGCACATACCATATAGTGAGCAGTTAATAAATTCTTATTAGTTGACTGATCTTTTTTAATCAAGACATTTTTAAACACATTAAAATTATTTTTATTATAATAAATGAAAGAGAAAGGCAGGAGATGAATTGAGGCCCTGAGTTCAAGGCATAATTTTGACATTTATTAGTTGTGGGACTCTAGACAAGTCATTTAAATTCTGTCATGGGTGAGCTTGCAGATATCATATCCTGGTATGATCAGCATTCAGACATATCCAACATGCTTAGTCATTTAGTGGATATAAGAAGTTTCAAGGATATATAGTAGAAGGCAGATTCCACATCACTCCATTCCTCTGAGAAGATATAATGAGATCCCAGAGTGATCAATGGCAGCATCTGGTGGTTCTGTCAAATCTGAAAAGGTCTCCCCTTTCTTTCACTACTTATGTGGCCAATGGCAGGTCCAGAGCCTCAGATTCATGTGCCTGACCTCATCATCCCTTTTCCTGGGTTTGGCCTTCTCTACTTCTCGGTCCTGGGAAAGAGTTTCTGTCATATAGTTCTAGACTCATGTCATCAATCATCCCACTACAGTCTTTCAGTTCCCTCCAGGCAATTCTTAAGATTATAACTTATAGACAATTACTGGTCTGCATCAAAGGAGAGTTTTTGGTACTGAAAGGTCCCTCTATAAGTGAAAGATAGTTTTAGACTTAATGATGCTAGTAGTGGATCACATTTGTATAGAATTTCACAGTTTTAAAAGTACTTCATTCCTAGCAATCTTATGTGACAGATGGCAAAACATCTATAAGTCTTCTAACTTTCTATATAGGAATGATTAAGGACCTAGTTCATGGGCACATAGCTAATTAATGCTAGGATCAGATCTTGAATCTGGCTTCTGATTCAACATCTAATATACTTTTTTTTCTACTTCAGCTGTTTTTAGTGGCTTTATTTTTATAGGCAAGGAAAAGTTGAACATTTCAGTCAGATAATTCATGTTTTTATCAAATGGTGATTACAAATCATCTTACCCATTTTCAAAGGCATTGTTGTCTAAAATCTTATTAATATATTGGCTATTTGGAATGCTGGAAATGGTTCAATTATGGTAGTTTCATTTTTGAGATTTCCCACTACAGTCTGCTTTATCTATAATAATGAGGCAAAAATTAACAGATAGTCATAATGCTGCAAATGTACATTATTTTGGCTATACTGTGGGTAGAAGTATAGAGGAAACTAAAATGGAAGTTGGGAAGCCTTAAAAAGATTTGTTGACTAATTTGTTCTCAGTCCTGGCCTTGCACTCTTATCATTCCACAGAATTTCATAATAAATTAAAGCATTACAAATAAAGGATGATTGAATTGAGTAAGAGTGGGGGATACCAAGTATGGTAATTCCTTTCATAGATACAGATTACAACTTGTCTATGATTCTAGAAAGTTTGAGGCATATTGATTAAATTTTTTAAAAATTTATTTTGTTAACTATTTCTTAATTATATGTATTTTTAAAATGATCTTTTTTTTTTTTAAAAATTGATTTCCAAAATTTCCCCTTCTTCTTGTTCCTCCCCCCTTCCTTAAGAAGGCAAGCAATTTGATATATGGATTATTCATGTGAAGTCATACAAAACATATTTCCAAATTATCCACATTGCAAAAGAAAACACAAGCTAAATAAAACAATAAAAATAAAGTTAAAAAAACCCCTTGTATCAACCCATCTTCAGAATTCATCAGTTTTGTCTCTGGAGATGGATAGCATCATTTATAATGAGTCTTTTAGAATTGTCTTGGATCAATATATGGTTCAGAGTAGTTCAGTCTTTTATAATTGATCATCCTTAAAATGTTGTTATTATGTACAGTATTCTCCTTGTTCTGGTCAGTTCACCAGCATCAATTCATATTAGTTTTCCCAGGTTTTTCTAAAACTATCCTGCTTCTCATTTATTATCACACCATAATATTCCATCACAATCATATACCACAACATGTTCAGTCATTCTTCAGTTGACCCTTAATTACCAATTCTTTGTCACCACAAAAAAGACCTGCTACAAATATTTTTGAATTTGTAGATGTATTTTGTCAAAGGCTTTTCCTGAATCTATTGATAGAATCCTATGATTTTATTATTTTTGCTATCAATATGCTCAATTATGTTGATAATTTTTCTAATATTGAATTAGACCCACATTCCTGGTATAAATCCCATCTGATTGTAGTTCATGATCTTCATGATACATTGTTATAATCTCTTTGCTACCATTTTATTTAAATTTTTTTATATCAGTCTTCATTAACTAGCATAGTCTCTGGCCCATAGGAGTTTAATAATTGTTTGTTGTATTACATTGAATTTCAGATTCCAAGACTAACAATCTATTTTGCTAATTGCCTCTATTTTTTTTGGAAGAGACCAGTTATTTCATCAATTTAGGGAAGTCCTCAGTGAGAAAATTCTCTATACCAAAGCAAATTAACACTTGATTTCTAATCTATAGTTGTATAGAGTTGCTTGGAGGATAAATCCCTTAAAGAATCAGTTAAATTGATTCAGAGTTCCTGTATGAATCAACTAAAGTGATTTGTAAGTTAGGAAAAGAAAAAACTGTCTGGTCAGTGTAGGGATGTTGGCTCATGAAAGGATTGTAGTATTAAGGATCATGTTTGTGAACATGAACATGAACACTTGAGGATGGTGTTAGGATTATGAGTATGATCTTTGTAAGTAGATGAAGGGTAGTGGAGATGGAGGGCTTGGGAAATAATTTGACTAAGAGATTTAGAAATTAGTGTATCTGAGTATAAATTCCCTGTTATGAAAGCAGGAAAATGGAAAGAGAGGAACACTATAAGGCAGGGAGTAAGCCTATCAAGGGAACAAGGAGCAGATAGATAACAGCCACTTGAATATGGATTAGGTGATACATTTCAAGAGCATGGTCCTTAAAGGAGTAGAAATTATTAAGGGATGGTAGTAAAGTGAGAATCTGAAAGTGACAGTGGAGAGAAAGAAGCATTCTGATTCATCTCAAAGACCATGAAAATGTAATCCATAATGGCAAGGGTGACCAGGAGGGAACCAGAGCTCAGTGAAATCCAGAAGATAGAAAGATTGAGAAAGGAAAAAAGTTTCAAATGAAAGTAAGTTCATTAATTATGGGGCAAGCATTTCAGAGAGCATTATGACAGGAGTGGGAAGATCTCAAATGGAACATTTGTGAAGTAGGGTTGAGGGAAATGGGAGTGAGGGAGAAGGCCTTTCAGAATCAAGTACACAGTTTTTGCTTCTCCAGCTGGGGGTTCAAAGTCACTTGGATGGGGAAAGTATAATGGGATGGGAGGGGGTATGAAGAATGAGTCTCATCAGAGTACTCATGATTAGAGGAAAGCCCATTGAGGAAGAAGGGTGATGAGACTTCTTGGAGATTTAACTTTGTGTCTTTGACCTTATCCTATCTTATGGACAGATCAATTGATCCATAATCATGGAAAAGTCAGACTTCCAGTTTTTTCATCCTCTTCTTCACTTTCCATGATACTTGATTAGATACTTTGACATTGCTCTTAATTTTCACATAATTACACAAACTATGATATTAAAATATGATAAAATGGTTAAATTCCTCTTGTACTTTATCCTTCCACAAGTAGCCTCAAAGTTTCTGTCTCATTCTTGAATCTATTTAAACAAATTGCATTCCACATTCATACTCTCTAAGACATGTATGAATATAATCTTTATTTTTTTAAACTAAGGCAGCTTTGGGTAGTAAAATGGGAAGAGCATTGGTTCTTACATTAGATGATATGGGTTCAAATTCGAACTCTAATGCATACTATCTATATGATCTTGCAAACATCATTTATCTTTCCTAGGTTTCAGTTTATTCATTTGGAAATGATGGAGTTCTCCCCATAAGATCTCTTCCAGCTCTAGATCTATGATTATTTTGATCCTTGAATGACAGCATATTTAGGTATTAGTACTTTTGTCTTCCCTCTTAGAATGTGAATTCCTTAAGGGAAAGGAAGGTTTCATTTTTTTGTTTTTGAATGACCAGTGCCTAGCACAGCTCTTGGCATATAATAAATGTTTTATCAATCCTTGTTAACTGATTGTTGATAGACTGATAAGTGAATAGAAGACTGACTTTGGAGTTAGTTTAAGTTCAGGTTCAAATAATACCTGTGAAACAGATTTGCTATGAAGAATATGGACAAGTCATGTTGTAGTGTCCCCAGGCAACTCTCTGGAACTATAGATTATAGAAAAGTTTCTGATCTGCATGAGTAGAGGGAGTTTTCACTCTGGGAGTTCCCTGCACTGAAGAAATCATATCTTTATTTATTGCTCTCCTGCTCCTCTTCTACAAATCTCATACAAATGTTTTAGGAATTGGGAACAACTATATAGGAATAAGAATATTAACTATACAGGAAAAGGAATCAACTTAAGGATACCAGCTAGAGATACATAAATATCTTCTAAGATTCATGATATCCCTAGTGTTCTTTACACCATTATGTATTGATTATTATAGGATAATAAGGGCTTGAGGTAGTGTGAAGTTAGCATAAAGTTACTTTATCTTAAAACCTTTTTTAAACCTTTCATTTCTGCTGTTGTTTGGTTCCTGGAATGCCAGTTAATGCAGTCATTGTAATTTCCCTAGTGGCCTTTGGTGTGGAGGGATAACAGCTTATAATTTAGCTCTTACCTTGAGGCTTCTGTAACTCTTGACTAAAAACAAGAGATACTGATGGAGACATTCAACCATCCTAAATTTGCCTCTCTCAGATATGTATATGTTCAATGGATTTTTAAAGGTAAAGGGAGAGCAGAACAAAATACTATAAATCACAATCCATTAGAACTGGTCAGGACTCTAGAGATCTAGTCAACTCTCCTTCATTTTATAGATGAGGAAATTGAGACCTAAAGACATGAAATGATTTGCCCAAACACACAGTTACCAAGTAGTAGAGTGGTGACTGAAAGTCATTCCTCCTGATTCTTTAGCCTGTGTCAAATTTAAGTTCTATATGCTCCCCAAAACTAGGTTATTTGAGGATGGTTCAGTTATTTTTGCTGCTGTTTTTATTTTTTCTTTGAGAATTGTTCTACTTGATTGTGCCTCTTTTGACTCACTTTTAATGTCCTACTTTTTGATGTCTCCAAAGATTTAGATTGCTAAAAATTCTAGGTGCCAAGAGTTTCCAAATGGGGAGAAAAAGCTTCTCGAGAATAAAGAGAACTGAATTTCTGGGACACAACATAACTTTCTCTCTGAGGAATGTTTTTTTTTTTCCTTTTTAAAAGAGCACCATTTCATTGTAAGTATGAGCAGAAGCATTAATTAATAAGAAAATGATTATGCATAAAACATGCCCTTCTGGCATCTGGAATCTGACAGTCTTAATTTTTTCCCTTGTATGTTTTATAAATAGTAATAAGAATTCAACCAGTAAGTTGAAAATTAATGAGTTTTTGGTTATAAAATGTAATTTTGGTCATTGGGGAATTTTTCAAATTGTCATATTTGCAAGTTTCTCCATTGCTTAGTGTCTCATATAGGCAATGTTAGCATAAAGCTGTTCAAACCAAATTTGTTAAGAGTCTGGGAGATACATGGATATCAAATAAACTTTAGTACTACAAAGGATCTTATAGGTTATTCAACTTAAACCTTATCCAAGAGATGAATTCAACCCTCATTTTGTAGATGAAGACATTATCTGGCTCTCAGATTCTTCATCTACAAAGCAAAATGGTTGGAAAAGATGGGACTGAGGTCCCTTACTACTCTAAGTCTTCTGATCTTAATCAATTGATGAATTAATTATTTAGTAAGCCTTTATTATGTACCAAGCGCATAGATTTTAGGAATATAAAAATGAAATAAAAAACATTTCCTGCCCCCAATGAGTTTACTTTCTATGGGGAAAGGAAAGACAGGGAGAGAATAGACACATGTATAAATCTATAAGTATACAAATACAATTTCTTGTACACCACCATATTAAGTTCCTGAATCTTTCAGCAAGAGTACATTTGGCATTTTAACAATGTTCCTAGCCCAACAGAATTGTGCTGTCTGCAGTGAGTTGAAGTGCTTCACAGTTTACTTGGAAAAAGGACCTCAGTGGTATTTTATCCTGCCAGGTGATCTTCAGAATCTTTCTAAGACAATTCAAATGGAAGCAATTCAATTTCCTGACATAGTGCTGGTAAATTGTCCAGGTTTCACAGGTATACAACCATGAGGTCAGCACAACAGCTCTGCAGACTTTCATTTTGGTAGTCAATCTAATACCTCTTTTCTCCTGCACTTTTCTTCAGAGCCTCCTAGATACTGAGCTAGCTCTGGCAATGCATGTGTCAATCTCATTATTAATGTGGATATCCCTGGAAAGTATACTTCAAAGGTAAGTTAACAGTATTCAGAATTTCACCACTTGCTGTAATTGATGGCTCCACAAATGGATGGTGTGGTGCTGGCTGATAGAGTACCTGTATTTTCTTAGTATTATTGTTAGACCAAAATTAGCAAATTTATTTTGTTGCATTTCAGCTTATGGAAGATTTACACAGGGCAAGGGCTCACAAAATAGTCAGAAAAAGCAATACAAGGATACTCTCAAGATCTCTCTTAAGAACTTTAGAATTGATTGTACAACATGGGAGACATTGGCACAGGACAGCCCAACTTGGTGTGCCCTTATCAGAGAAGGTGCTATGCTCTATGAGCATGGCAGAATTGAAGAAAAGCGAGATGAACAAAACAAGAGAGTTTATCCCAAATGTTCACAGAGACTATTTGTGTCCTACTTGTGGAAGAGTGTTCTGAGTTTATATTGGTCTGATCAATCACAGTTGGATATACTAACTTGATTCTAACCTAGTGATGCCATTTTGATGCTATTTGAGAACAACCAAGTTCCTGAGTAGTTTCTCCTCCCTGGGTTCTCATGACACTATTCTCTTCTGGTTCTCTTCCTATTTACCTGACTGCTCATTCTCAGTTTGCTGGTTCTCATCCATATCACACCCACAAAGAACAGGATTCTATCCTAGATCTTCTTCTATTTCCCTTCTAGATTCTCTTGCTTGCTAACCTCATCAGTTTCCATAGTTTTATTTATCATGTCTGGATCTTTGACTCTCTAATGTATTTCCTTTAGTACCACAGTATTAGTTAACAATTTAACATTTCAAACTGGCAATTCTAGATTTACTTATATTAAATCATATCCAAAGTGAACACTTTATCTCCCCCCCATCAAATGAACATATTTATCTTTTTCTTCGAACCCTTCCTTTCTCTTGAATGAATACTCAGATTTTCAGTATCCCAGGGTTAAACTCAGTATTATAAACTCAGTATTATCCTGAACTTTTTACTTTATATATATGTATATATATATATAGGTTTTATATATAAAGGATAAGCTGTTATATATATGTATATATGTATATATATAATCATTTATTATATTTTTATGGTTCTACCTTTACAACATCTCATTGCATTTGATTCTTTCCCCCTCACATGGTTACTTAATTCTAATCTCATTCCCTCTTAGATTATTTAAATAGTCTCCTAATTGGTCTTCCTGGTTTAGGTCTTTTCTAATTCTAGTCCATACTGAATTCTATTGCCAAAGTAATTTTTTTTCAGTATATAATCTGACAGTTGAATCCCCTACTCAACCAACTTCAGTGGTTTCCTATTGCCTCTAGGATAAAACAGAAAATCCTCTGAGTAGTTTTTAAAGCCCTATGCAATCTGGCCCCAATATATCTTTCCAAGTTTATTGGACATTATTTTTTTTCTTATACTCTGCAATTTAGTCAAACTGTCCTTTCTGTTCTTCACAAAGAATATGCCATAATCCTGTCTTTGTGCCTTTTGCACTGGACATCCCAGATGCCTGGAATGCACTCAATCTTTGCTTCTACTTCATAGGTTCTATTATTTCTCTTGCTTCATAATGAAACTGAAGCATCATATTTTGCATGAAAGCTTTCCTTATAACCTCAATTGTTATTGAAAAAGCTTTCTTATTTCCAAGGAATTTATATTTTGTTTGTGGAAACTAGTCATGACTCAATAGGATCAACAATGAAACATCCTATCTGAGGGGATGGGATATGTGTGTGTGTGTGTGTGTGTGTGTCTGTGTGTGTGTGTCTGTGTGTGTGTGTCTGTGTCTGTGTCTGTGTGTATGTGAATGTGTATGACTGTATTTTATATACATGTTATTCATGAACTGAGATCCATTAACTTTTTTCATATTTTGACAACTTAAGCATATGCATTTCATATTATATAATAGATTATATTTTGTGTTACATATGCATGTATGTATTTTACACATATTTATGTAACATATTTATATATGTTATATATTTCTGAGATATTTAGAAAGAGAAGCTATGAATAGTTGTTAGAATTAGGAAAGGTTTTGGAAAGAGTAATACTTGAGATATGTCTTGAAGGAAGTAAAGAACTTTAAGAGGTAAAAGTGAGAAGGGAGTACTTGTTTTCCTGGAATAATAACAATTAATAATAAATAGCATAATTGTTAACATTTATATACTTACTATGTGCCAAGTTTTATATAAAGTGTTTTGCAATTATTTCATTTGCTTCTTACAAAAATTCTGGAAGGTAGATGAAGAAACTGAGACAAACAGACTTCCCAAGGTCACATACTAAGTGTCCAAGGCTAAATTTGAATTCAGATCTTCTTTACTCCAGGCAGCTCTAGGTGGTGAATGAATAGAATGCAGGGCTTAGAGTCAAGACGACCCAAATTCAAATCCAGCAGTGGACTCTTAAAAGCTGTGTCACCTTGGGCAAATCACTTAACTCTGCTGTCTCAGTTTCCTCATCTGTAAAATGAACTGGAGAAGAAAATGACAAATTACTCCAGTATCTTTGCCAAGAAAGCCCCAAATGAGATCAGAAAATCTCAGACACAATTGAAATGATTGAACAATAACTTTCTGATTCTAGGCCCAGCCTTCTATCCACTGTGCCATCTAGCTGCCTCCTACAAATTTATTTTGGGTTCAGCTTAATCATTTACTAGATATATGACCTTAGCCAAGCATTTAATCATTCTTTGGCTCAGTTTTGTTATTGTTAAGATTGACTTTCAATCTACACTATATATTTCCTTTGCCTTAATGTTTCTGATGACTTCCAACCTCTCATGTCTAACAATCTTACAGATATTTTAAACTGAATATTTAGTAGACATTTTAAACTCAACATATCCAAAGCTAAACTCATTATCTTTCCCTGTAAATGCTCTGTCTTCCTCCAAATTTCCCTTTTTTTTATCTTCAACAGTGTCACCACTCTCCTAGTCCTGCAGGCTCACATGTCTTGGTATTGTCCTCAATTCCTTACCATCTCTTTCTTCCCCTTATGCAATATATTGCCAAGATTCCATCCTTGTAACATCTTTCTAATGTGCTCTCTTTTCTCCTCTGATGCTGCAATCCCTCTGGTGCAGATCTCATGCTTGGGCTACTGTAATAGCCTCTGGTAAGTCTGCTGCCTTAAGTCTCTTCCCACTCCAATCCAGCCTCCATTCAGCCACCAAAGTGATTTATTTAAGTGCAAGTCTGACCTTGTCATCTTCCTCTACTCAATAAACTGCAATTTTCTTCTAATACCTCCAGGATCAAATTTTCTATTTAGTGTTCAAAGCCACTGATAATGTATCCCCTTATCTATGGAAAATTCCATCTGCATCCAGAGAAAAACTATTGATTGAATATGGACCAAAACATAGTATTTTCACCTTTTTTGTTTGTTTGCTCACTTTTTCTTGTCATTTTTCTTTTTTTTGGTCTGATTTTTCTTGCATATCATAACAAATATGGAGTTATGTTTAAAAGGGTTGCACATGCTTAACCTATATCATCTTACTATCTTGGATAAAGGGGAGGTAAGGGAGAAAGAAAGAATTTTGGAGCACAAAAGTCTCACAAAAATGAATATTTAAAACAATCTCTTTTTTTGAAAACTATCTTTACATGTATTTGGAAAAATAAAATAGTATTAAGAAAAAAGTAATGTATTCTCTATCTTTTGAGTCTGCTTACATCTTACATTCCATCATGTACTCTTTGATCCAATGATTGATATCCTTGTTATTCCATTAATAAGATATATCATGTATAAGTTCTTGCCATTTTATTTAGATGTACCCCATGTCTATAATGTTCTAGCTCCTCATCTTCACTTTTTGGTTTCCCTGGATTCCTAGAAGTACCAACTAAAAGTTGTCTTCTTCAGGAAGCCTTTCCTAATCCCTCTTAATTCTAGTACCTTCCCTCTACTAATTATTTACTATTTATCCTGTAGATAACTTGTTTGTAAATATTTATTTACTTCTTGTCTCTCTCATTAGTTTGTGAATGGACGACTGCATTTTTTGCCTTTTTATATCTCTAGTATTAACTCATTTCATGGTACACAGAAAAATTTAAGTTTTTATTTACTGATTGAATGACTGCAAAATAAATTTTGTTCATACTTCAGTGATTCTTTTATCTCATTGAGGTGAGCCTTTAAATGGTACAGATTAGAACTTATGCAACTTTCCTCAGTCTGTGAATTCTTATCTAGTATGGGGTAAAGGGATTGGAGCTGGTCCATTCAACCTTCTTGGGGTCTTTTCCCACCAAGTTACAAGAAGTTAACAAAAATATCAGAAGATGAAAATAGTTAATGTTGGAGGGGTTGTGGGAAGATGACAAAACTATTGGAGGAGCTATAAACTGATGCAATATTTTTGGGAAAATGGAATTTTGTAGAAAAATAGTGACTAAAATGTTCACTGCTAAGCATTTATCCCAAGGAGATACATTTACTTCATATATGTACAAAACATTGTTAGCATCACTTTGGTTGGGGTTGGGGAGAAGAGGGTTATCTAAGAACTGGGGGAAAAGACACAAATGATACGGAATATTATTGAATAGCATAAAAATGGGAGGAATTAAGAGAAACAAGAGTAGACTTATATGATCTGATGTTGTTTATCTTTTCTGCTTGAAGGGGGCCAAAATGACATTATGACATCAGGGTCAATTTCCAGCAGTGACTGATCATACCAATAAAGCTCAAAAGGTCTCCCATAGGTTGAGCACAAACAGTTAATATCACCATTTTGGAGAGGATATCTCTAAATTTGCACATCCCATGTTTCTTTTGAACAACTGCAGTTCTCAGAAGCACCTCTTTGCTCATATAGCACAGCACTTTTTTTTGATGCAGGCATGCCATGTTAGACAATTCTAAGTGTCTCCAATGTCTTACAATTGATATGAGAGTTCTTCAATGACCTTAAGAATGTCCTTGTATTGCCTACAATGTGAAGAAAGCAAAATCAAGAAAACTATAAACAATAACTACATTAATAGAAATGGAAAGATTAATAATACAAAACTGAACAGTGTGCAGTTAGCATTAGGCTTAACCCCACAGGAGAAGTGAGAAAATATATCTCCTTTGTTGCAAATGTGGAAGAATTCAGGTATAAAACATTCCATAATGCTATTAAATAGGACTGATGCTTGATTGGTTTAAGGGAACTATTTTTTATTCTTTTTTATTTTTATTACAGAAGAAGGCTTTCAAGGTGGGGGAAAGAGAATAGCATATTTAAAATGATGGTGATATAAAAGCAAAAATGTTAATTAAAAATAATACCAATGTAATGCATCATCCACTCAGGATGTAGCATGCTAATTATATAACTGTCTTCACTTCTTTTCCAAGTATCCATTTTTAATGCTCAGATGATATCTCTCAAGGATCTCCCTGAGGAAATTCCAGTCCCTATGGATGTAGGGGAAAGTGAGTCACAATAAGGAAGAAGTGAAGGAAGAAGAGAATAATGACTAACAAAATGAATGATATCAACGATATCTTGTATTGGTGCATCATTTTAGAATTTACAATACACCTTTATTTGATCCTCACAATATTCATGTGACATAAACAACAGGAGTATTATCCTTATTTTGTAGATGAGGAAACAAACAAGTTAAATAACTTGCCTAAGAACACACACTGAATAAATGGAAGACTAAACTAGAGTCCAAGTCGCCCAACTCTCTTCCATGTTTTTATCTATTGCTTCATGCTACCTCATTATTATGAAAAGAATGAGTTTTAACTCAGCCCTCTATTGACTAAATCATACTTCCCTCTCAATATGAATAGATAAATAAAAAATGGATGCATTATTATTATTATTACTATGTGCTAAGCACTGTGCTAAGTTCTGGGAATACATGTAGAAAAATCAAAACTATCTTTGCTTTCAAGGACCTCATACTCTAGTGGGCACAACATGAAAAAAAATTCAGTTGTAGTAAGCAAAGAAATCCTGAAGATATTCTGGTGGGGCAGATGACATTACAGGAAATAAGGCATAAAAAAGTGTAGATGGAAAAGCCTGGAGGATTGGGGGAGGTAATTGCAAGGCAGATGGCAAGAATTAACTGCAGCAATGTGAATAGTCAAGGAGACTCATTTGTTGTTTGTCCTTTGTTCTTGAAGAGAACCATAACATCAGAAAGATGATGTTGTGACATGCAAGTGAATTGGATTTAAGTGAGGGAAGACTACAGCAAAGTTACCAACCTCATTCTCTTCTCCAAAGTCAGGTGGGTCTAGTGGCACAATATAGATCTGGACAATTAGAGATAGTTCCCAATGTGGTCCTATGGAAAGAGCACCTGGCTCTAAAATCAGAAGAACTGGGTCATATGCTGTCTTTGATACTTATTTGCTACCTATGTGACTTTGGGCAAGGCTCTGCCCAAGCATACCTGTCTGGGCATCAGAGAAGGAGATGAGGCAAAAGGAAAATGCAAACTGGAAGTTGTACATTACCTAAAGAACTAGTTGGGTTCTTGCATAGCAGAGGATGCAGAGCAGAGGGGAATGATAGATGGGAAGTATGTCAGAATTGTAAAACTTAAACATCCTGGAATGTATCATAACCATGATTTCATATAATATGAAAATCTCCTTATGTCTCTGGGCCTTAGTTTCCCTTTCAGATTGATAATGTAATTCTAAATATAAGATTAAAATGATTTTGCACTTTTTGTCTCTATTCAGGTAGACAAATTAAATACATTCAGAATCATCATTTTTCATATTGTTTCTGTCTTCAACTGGTCACTGTGGCCCTAGTAGTGAGCTGTAAAATATCTTACATTAAGATTCCCTGCTTCAACTGCAGTTTTCTGAAAAATTCAATTTGAAACTGATGTATTTGATCTTCCAAGAAGGGCCCTGAGTTAAATCTGTTCACTATTTCTTGAGTTATAATCATAGTTAGAGTGGCCTAGTCATTCAAAGGGAAACCACAATATGCATTTCTCTAGCCTTTAAGTGCAACTATTAGAGAACTTTTAAAAGAATGTTAAGATAATAATGAAATGTCTTTTCCTTTTTTTTAAAGTAGTATTTTCCCCCAGCTATATGTCAAGAAAACTTTTAGCATTTATTTTTTCCAAGATTTTGAGTTTTGGATTTTTCTTCCTCTGTCCCTCCTTCCCTTCCTCTCTTCTGAAGATGGTAGGCAGTTTGATATATTTATAAGTGTGCTATCATGTAAAATATACTTCCATATTAGTCATCATTTCTAAGAAGAAACAGATCAAAAGGAAAAAAAAAACACAAGAATAAAGGAAGTGGGAAAAAAATGCCCATCTGCATTCAGAGTTCATCAGTTCTTTGTCTGGATATGGAGAACATTTTCCTTTGTGAATCCTTTGTACTTGTCTTGGAAACTTGTGTTACCCCAAAGAGCTGAGTCAGTCATAGTTGACAATCACATGATGTTGCTGATTCTGTGTACAATGTTTTCCTGATTCTGCTTATTTCATTTTGCATCAGTTCATATGAGTTTTTCCGTTTTTTTGTTAAATTTGTCTGCCCATCATTTCTTATTGAACAATAATATTCCATTACATTCATATAACCATAGTTCATTCAGCCATTTCCCAATTGATGTGTATTCCTTTAATTTCCAATATTTTGCTACCCCCCAAAAAGGCTCCTATAATTATTTTTGTGGAGATAGGTCCTTTACCCTTTTTTGATCTCTTTGGGATACAGATCTACTAGAGGTATTGCTAGGTCAAAAGATATGCACAATTGTGGTTGCTCTTTGGACATATTTCCAAATTGTGTCCAGAACTGTTGGATCTGTTTATAACTCCACCAAAAATGCATCCATGTTCCAATTTTTCCACATCTTCTCTGATATTTATCACTTTCCCCCTTTTTTGTCACATTAGCTAATCTTATAGGTGTGACACGGTAGCTCAGAGTTATTTTACTTTGCATTTATCTAATCAAAAGTGATTTAGAATACTTCTTCACGCGCCTATAGATAGCTTTGATTTCTTCATCTGTATACTGCCTATTCATATTCTTTGACCATTTATCAATTGAGGAATGGTAGGTATTTTAACAATATATTTGAGAAATGAAGCCTTTAGCAGAGACATTTGTTGAAAAGATTGTTTCCTAGATTTCTGCTTTCCTTCTAATCTTGATTGCATTGGTTTCACTTGTACAAAAGCTGTTTAATATAATTAAAATTGGGGCAGCTAGGTGGCACAGTGGATAGAGCACCACTGAAGTCAGGAGGACCTGAGTTCAAATCTAATCTCAGACACTTAATATTCCCTAGTTGTGTGACCCTGGGCAAGTCACTTAATACCCATTGTCTCAGCAAAAAGCAATATATATATATATATATATATATATATATATATATCTGTATATATATATAATTAAAATTGTCTATTTTTCATTTTGCAATGCTATTTCTTGTTTGATCATAAATTTTTCCTTTCCTCATAGGTCTCACAGGTAGATCATTCCTTGTTCTTATAGGTGTTTTGAAAACAACATGGATTTAAGTTTTGGCCCTGTTAATTCCCACTCTGGACACATTAACTAATCTCACTGAGCCATGGTTTCCACATTTATGATATAGGGATAATGGAATATTTGTCCTGCCTGCCTTACTGATTGATATTTGAGGAAAGTGCTTTGAAAACCACAAAGCTTTAAGTAAGTGAAAGTTATCATTATTTTCATTATAATAATTTTCTCTTTTGTGATTTTTTCCATGAAAACAGTTAAGCGATGCCAACAGTCATGAATGCTTTGTGTAGTTCTGTACATGGGAAGAAAGATTGTTGAATACCACAGGAATCTTCACACTTTCTTCCTCTTCTTCTTCCCTGTGGTGTATGCAGAGACTATGATGCAGGAGTAGAGAAGAGGGATGCTGATAAATAAAAGATTAGAGTATAAAGTAGAGGATATTGGAACAATCCTTCCTTTGCTGAAGTGTCACATATCCAAATGATCACATCATTAGAGGTATGGTAATGACTTTCTGTCACAGCTGAACTCCTACAGACCTTATCCTCTGTACTATGCAATTTAGCAGTAATTATATACTGTTTAACATTGTTCTTTAATTGTCTCATTTTTTGAACTCATTTATTGATGTGTGTGTGTGTGTGTGTGTGTGTGTGTGTGTGTGCATGTACAAAGAGGAAAGGACTATAGCGATGGGTATATTAGATACAGCCTTCTCCCTCAAAGAGAAATCATATAGTAATTGAGATAGGACCATTTACATTCAGATGTATGTCTTAATCTTGCTTTAGAATGTTTTCAGTGCTTAAAGTAAGGACAGAGTAGGTGACCAACTTTGCAATGCTTGGGATAAGTTTGAGGCTTGGAGAGGAGATAGTATTAATTTACAAGAGGTGACTAATCATGGAGATCTGTCTATGATTGTTATCCTGAAATATATCAGAAAAAGTCCTATTTATCTAAGGCCATGCCTTCTTTCTGAAAGTCCTAGTAATGGCTTTCTTTTCTCCTGTGTTTAATAGTCCTTATGCTGTGCATCCTCAGAAAGCAGAACTGGGACTCTACTGTATGGAAATTGGAAAGGAGGCAGATTTTTATTTGCTACTTCAAGAAACTTCCTGGTTAGAGATGCTCCAAAATAGACCTGTCTTGAAAAATAATACATTTTTCATCTCTGGAGTTCATCAGGTAGAGGTTGTATCACTACCTGCTAAAGACTTTTTATCTTGTTTTTTTTATATATAATTTTCTTGTTTTTAATTACCTTTGCTTCTGAGTTCATTTCTCCCCCTCCACCATTTACCTAGTGAGCCATTCCTTGAGACAAAATTTTAAAAAGAAAATTTAAAAAATCAGTTCAGGAAAACATCTAATAATAAATGCCAGTTTACACCCATACTTCACCACCTCTGAAAAGAGGGAAGAGAAATACATTTTCTTTTTTTTTAAATTTTATTTTATTTGCATAACATATGTGTGGGTAATTCTTCAACAATAACCCTTACATAGTTTTCCGTTACAAATTTTTCCCCCCAACTCCCCACCCCTCCCCTAGATGGCAGGATATCCACTACATGTTAATTATGTTAAAATATTGGCAAATCGAATATATGTATACATATTTCCAAACTTATCATTGTTGTGCAAGAAAAATCTTATCTACACAAACGATATATCAGATAAAGGAAACACAATGTAAGCAAACATCAATCAAGGAGTATGAGAATGTTATGTTGTGGTCCACATTTCGCATCCCTCTCTCTGGGTGTATATGGCTTTCTTCAGTGAACAATTGGAGGTGGTTTGAAACAGAGAAATACATTTTCTTAATTTTCCCTGAGGTCATGTTGGATAGTTAGAATTACATTCATGCTATTGTTTTTGCAGGGGGCATTCATAGTTCCAATTTGGTTTGGACTGGACAATCCTTGAATCTAAAATTCTGCAAGATAAGGAAATAAAAAGGGTAGCTGAACATCAGTGAGGGCAAAAATAAGGTTGAATAATAAGAGTATGTCTACCTTGTATCATTGTAAATTCCTTGAGAGCTCATATTTGCTAGTCTTCATGGTGTTCAATGTATAATGTTCTACCTATATCTTTCCCCATCACATTTTCAATTTAGCACATCAACATAAAATATATTGAGGGATGGCATAAAAATTAAACAGGAATTTTGGGTGAGTTTTACAGAAACAGACAACACAGAAAGGCCAGAAGACAACAAAGAAAAAGTTTAGAAACTAGAAATACATAAAATATATGTACAGTACTGTATACTATCAACCCAAATTTTATAGTAAGGGACTAAAAATACCCCATAAAAAAGAAAAAAATTCAGATTTCTTCTCTGGTGGATTTTCCAGATTATGGAGGTACTGTGTCCATAACTTCCCTCAGTATATAAGGGATTACTGTAGTTCTTGGTATAAAATAGAGACAAAATTAGCATTTGAATTTAGACAGAAAGAGACTTTTTATTATGTAGGTACAAATTATCTTCAAATATTTATTTCTATAATGCATTGAAGAAAAGTTTGCTCTAAAGTCTTTATTTCAAAAAATTAAAAGGGCAATTAGTTTTCAGAGAGTCTTGAGCTTGGTAAATACTAAATACATGTTCACTGAATTTAATTCTTATAGCTTTATTTACCACACATTTTGAGTTTTGTTATACATTACAAGAAACATTTTTTTTTCAGCCTTTGGTGTACAAACATTGAAAAATATGCAATACCACAAATGAACCTAGCACTATTCCATTATCATGATCATCATCATTTTAATTAGCATTTATACAGTTCATTCATAAGTGTTGCAAAGAGCTTTACAAATATTATCTTCATATTATCAATGAGGTAACTGAGAAAAATGGAGTTTACATATAGAGGGTGTGTGTGTGCTGTATGTTGCCCATGTAAGTTATGTATATTCATATGGATATGTGGATCTATATGTGGATCATAGGTGGTTCATGAGTTGATATTTTTCCTGCTCACCCTTCTCCAAGGGGATTGTTTAATTCATGCCAGGTGAGTAAGTAGAAGATTGGACTAAAGACTGGCTTTTCTATTTTCCTCAAAGAGAGGTATTAGGGGATTAGAATTATATCTATAAACTTTATTAAATAGGCAGCTAGATGGTACAATAGATAGTAGAAAGTCTATAGATTGCCCCATCTACTTGCCTGGCAGCCCATATTGGCTTCTCTCCTGCTTTTCCTAACTTCACCTATTTGCCCCCTTTCCACATATGTTATTTCAAAAGGAAGAACTTTCAGGGATATGCCATCATTTTATTTTAGAGCCCTCTCCAGGGACCAGGTTGGGTAATAAGGAATTCTTTTTTTCTGCGGTCTCTTAGATCTTCTATGTTCCTTCCATGTCTCCTGGTGACATAACGGAGTTGTCAGATCATTTTCCAAAAGTCATCAGATGCCACTTCAGCTGAATAATGGGAATTCAAGACTTGGAAGTAATCCAAAAGGGTGGAAAGAAGTGATTGTTGGAAAGAAATCAAATCTGAAAATAACAAGAAAAGGGAAAGATGGAGGCATCAACAATAAGGAGATGTCTTCTATCTTATGAGGGAACAAACAAAAGACTAGAACAGGTTTGGGTTATATTTTTTTTTGAACAAAGCCTGATAAAATGAAGCTATTTTTTGCTCTTGTGCAATCATGAAAAAAGCTGTTAACAGGACCACTTTCCCCCTAATATTTGTGAAGGTCTGAGAAAGAAGCACCAGATGCCAAACTCATAATGAGCACTGGGTAGCATGCAGAGTGTGCTTGACGTGTGAAGGGAAAATTTAGAGTAAAGCAGAAGGACTGAGTTCTTTTGATTATTTTAATAATCCCACTGAGAGAGAAATGGAACTTTGTGGAAACAGATAAGGATTGACTTCTTAGGAATTCCTTGCCTCCCAATTATGAGGTAAAGTACACACTCTTCTAATGTCAATATTGAAAAGACCCTTTGCTTTGGGAGCATGAGGTGAATAGAAGGATGCTTATAAATCTCTTGAAACCAACAGTTTTGGCCTTTAATTGAAGTATCTCTCTATTCATCTTTGCTAGGTGGACATTTTTATTGAACTAAGTTGCTTAGTCATAAGCTTTAAGTAATGAAAAGTTCTGCCTAGACTTGGTAAACACCTTAGCTATACAAAGATTGACTGCACAGTTTGTTCCTAAGGATAATAATCAATTCACATTCTGAGATCAGAATAAGTTAAATGAAACATATGGGAAATTTGTACCCCTCAAGATTCAAATATTATTTGAGTTCTGTAGATAGCAAACTCCAAGCATAAAGGTTATGAAGGAAAAATAGCAAAATGCTTCTTGTAAAGTCAAAATATTTTTTGATCAATGTAACGTTGGTGTTCTTCCCAGAAACATTAAGAAGTAGTTAACTTAATACATATTTGTTCTTTCTTGGGAGACAGCAGACCCTGACCTAACCCAGCTCTCAGTCACTATTAGGAAAGAGCCATGAAAGTGAAGGGTTTATGTTAGTCAATCTCATTCCATCCCCGCATCCCTTCCCATCTCATCCCACAACATTTATGAAATAACATTTATTTACTAGGTACCAGAAATAAAAATGAAAGAATGAAGTATTTTCTTCCATGAGGGAACTTCTATTCCTAATATACATATATATATACATACATATATATATATGATTTACTTGGGATAATAGATTATTTATACAGATAGAGGAGGGGATGATGGAGGCAAAAGAGAGATCTATATAAAGTTCTGAATAAATATTTTTGGGGGAATAGACCCCTTTCAGCTGTGCTATTAATGGTGGCTAAAATCATGGAGGGCTATGCTGAGCAGTTAAACTGGACTTCAAAGGTAAAAAAAAATGAGGAGATAAGTTTATTTCAGGAAGAAAGTTATGGGGATAGTTTGCAAAACTTCAGTGACTAGAAATAGAAGGTTAGTTTGGAGGAAGAACTAGTTTAAGGAAAATTTTTATTTCTTTAGGAATGAGCTTCTTGAGAGCAAAGACTTTTGCCTTTCTCTTTACCTCCAGTGATCAGCACAGTATCTAGCATATAGTAGGCACTTAATAGCAGGCCTAGGCATAGTAGGCTTATAATCTGACATGTGAACTTCAGAAAAGAGGGGCAGGAATGAAAAAAGGGTTGAAAAAGAATCTTGGAGTCAGATTGTGGGGAATCTTTACTATTAAATCAAGAAGTTTATATTTAGGCCACATGGTACCACTAAAAGTTTTGGCCTGGTCAGTTTTGCATATTAGGAAGTTAACTTTGACATTTGGGCAAAAAAAAAAAAAAAGAGAGGGACTAGACTAGTGGGAGAAACCCTAGGATACTATTACAATAGTTTAGATAAGTGATTAAGGCCTGAAATAAAGTGTAGTGATGCAATGAAGAGAAGAAAATGGACATAAAGGATGCTCTGTTAGAACTCGACAGTCAGTTTGATCCATATGGGATCAGTTATTGCCCTTTGTTTTCAAAGAGGACTTGAATGACCATGTTGGAGTGAAGGTACAGTGTGTCAAATTGTGGCTGATCAGACCAATATGTGCTTGGAAAGTTCTCTCACAGGTTGGGTACAAATAGTTCATGTGAACTTTTGGAGAAAAGATGTCTCTAAATTTGTGCATATCACATTTCTTTTGAACGAATGCAATTCTGCTTTACTTATAGAGTATAGCAGCTTCTTTGATACAAGCACACCATGCTGGATAGTCCTAAGTCAAAGCATCCCGTATATCCACAATCCAATCCAAAGTTCTTCAGCGAAACCTTGAGAGTGTTCTCATGTAACATCTTCTGATCTTGATATAAGAAATTGCTTTGTTTAAGTTCTTCATAAAATAGTCTTAGGAAGCATACTTTTGGCATTCACAAAAAGTGGCCAGTTCATCAGAGACAAGCAATTTTGGGATTCACAAAATGTGGCCAATCCATCAGTGTTGTGCTCTCTGTGATATAACTCACTTGAGAAAGGAAATTGGTTTCTAGTACCTTATCTTGCCAAGTGATCTTTAGAATCTTCCTAATATAATTAAAATGGAAGCAATTCAGTTTCCTGGCATGGATCTGGTATATTGTTCAGGTTCCAAAGGCATACAATAATGAGCTATGTGGATAACAGCTGTGTAGACCTTCAGTTTGGTAGTCTGATATCTCTTCTCTCCCACACTTTCTTTCAGAACCCCCCAATGTTGATATAGCTCTGGCAATGTGTGTGTAAACCCAATCATCTATATCTGTATTCCTGGAAAGTACACTGCTGAGACAAGTGAACTTATCCACAGCATTCAGTTTCCCCATTTGCTCTAATTGATGGTTCCATGTATGCATGGTTTGGTTGGTGTAGGCTGGTGAAGAACCTCTGTTTTCTTGGTATTAATTGTTAGGTTAAAATTAGAACGAGCAGTAGAAAGTCAATCCATACTTTGTTGCATTTCAGCCTCAGAGGTTACACTGATGCACAATCATCTGAGAACAGGAAGCCATACACCAACTCTCCTTTCACTTTACTCTTGGCTTGTAGCTTTTCAAATTAAATAATTTACTGTCACTGTGGTAGTTACTTTGATGCTGCTTTCATTTTCATTAAAAGCAAACTTCTGACAACATTGAAGAAAACACTATGCTAAAAAGCATGGGAGCAAGCACACAGATCTCTTTCACTCCCTTGCTGACTGGGAAAGCATGACATGAGAGCATTGCTCATTATCTAGAACATGGGCAAACTTGTCATGAAGAAACTGACATAAAATACTGATGAACTTCTCTAGGCAACAATATCCACAGCCCTCATGACTGATAGTGTCAACGGACTTTATTAGAGCAATGAATTTTGTATACAGAACTCTCTTTTGCTCCTGACATAATTTCTCCTTTAATTGTCAGGCAGCAAATACCATATTGACTTTCCTTGGCCCTTTACAAAGACACCTTGGTTCTCAGGTAGATGACCATCTTCTAGGTGAAATATCAGTTTATTAAGGAGGACTCTGGCAAACATATTGCTGGCAAAGACTAAGAGAGAAAATATTCTGGGATTGTTTTAGGACAACCTAATTCCTTTTTCTTAATAGAGATGGACAATGGAGACATCCTTGAACTCCTGGGAAATAACCTCCTCTTGCCATATAACCCAGAAAATTTCTGTCAGCTTTTGTATGAGCAATGAATCTCCTGCCTAGTAAATCTCAGCTGGAACAGAATCAGAACTAGGCACTTTGCCACATGAGAGAAACTAATGGCACTCAAAACCTCTTCTTCAATTGGAAATTCAGCTACAGGAGGATTGACTTCAATCTGAGGTATACAATGTCTTCAGTATTGCTCGATGATGTTCTATTAAGAACACTATGAAAGTGCTTCATATATAGGAATACTCCATCTTCACATAAGAGGTGATGGAAAGGGAAGAGCTGAGGATGGCTTCCAAGCTTAAAAGCTGTGTGATCATAGAATTCTGTGATTCTAGCTTGAACATCAGCTTTGCTGCTTACTGCCTTGGATCACTATCAAAAATAGGAAAGTTTTGAGGGAGGACAAGGTCATGAATTCATTTTTTCCCATAGTTTATATTTGAGATAATGGTTGGATATTTAACAGGACATATCCAGTAGGTAGTTGGTAATGCAGAAATGAAGTTCATGGGGGAGATTTGCCATAGGCAAATAGAGTTAGCAATTATCTATGTATAGGAAAAAATCAAACTGAGAGGAGCATGTGAGATTGTATCAAGGAAGATAGAGATTAGAGAAGGAAGAGAAGAAATGCTGAGATAGAGATTTAGGGGGCACTTATTTTTAATGAGATGGATAATACTCCATCACTATTCAAATAAATCTGAAGCTTTCACAGATACCCCATTCTTTAAATCAGAATTTCTTGGCCTGGGGTCCATCAGTTTGTCTTTTACATATTTTTGAAAACTGTATTTCAGTATAATTGGTTTCCTTTACAATGATATTTATTCTTTATTTTCTACATTTAATAACATTATTCCGAGAAGGTATCTGTAGGTCTCAATTGATTGCTAAAGAGGATAACACATGGGAAAGAACCTCACTCTAAAAACTCTATTTAGTTTTTCAGATTTTCAAAAACTTGCATTTTTGCTTTTCTTTCTTGTAAGGTATGCTATTATTTTTGTAATCTCTTCTTTTTTTTGGACCCCCATCTTTGGGAAGAATACTTTGTTAAGAGATAGGCTCAGAAGTGGAATGTTAGGCAACTCAGACTTTCAAGGCCTTAATCCTCTACTATTCTTTTCCTTTTTTCTCCTACCATCCAAATTAGCCAAGAATTCTCTTATAAAAATTTTATGGCTTTCCCTGCTCTTTTGAATACTTATTTCCTAACAGGTTTTTAAAGACACATTTTCAAAGATTGGAAAGATCATTGAATTTGGAGTAAAATAACATGGGCTGACCCAATAATGATCGATTAGACTGGATAATTATTTGTTCAATAGAGATTCCTCTTATCTATGGGTTGGACTATAGGGATACTGAGTTCCCTTACATCTCTCAAATTTTATGATACTATCTTGGGCAAGCCAACTTGGGATGAAGTTTTCTCATTTGTAAAATGAAATGTTTCATGTGTGTGATGACTAATTTATATGTGTGTGATGATTAATACAGACAAGTTGATTTGGGCATAGATATAAATATGTAAATATCTGCTACAACATTTAAAATATATACACACACACATATATGTGTTATGTTAATTTGGGTAGTTAGCTGACACACCTGTAAAATGAGCTGGAGAAGGACATAGCAAGCCACTCCAATATTTTTGAAAAATAAAACAAACCCCCCAAAACAAAAAAAATAACCCAAAACCCAATTGGAGTCATAAGAAGTTGCATAGGACTGAAATATCTCAATAACAACAAGAAAACATCTTGATATAGATAGATGCTGCTTATGAATGGCTGTGATAGAAATAATCTAGGATGTATTTACCTTTGAGGAGAGTAGAAAACATGTCATGAAAGCCCTTCTAATAGCATAGCTGGTAGGAAAAGATAGGAAGGATTCATTATTGCCAATCTTAAAAGATCTTTCCTCTATTCTCCAAAAGGGATTTCAGATTAAAATTTTATGTTTAATACCACTCCAAAATTTCTTGTTTAGTGGTATGAGTCTAGATTCGGAATAAGAGTCATTGCACTCTTGGAAAAACATTAAGTGCTCATGGGTAGATTGAGCGAATATAATAAAAATGACACTACTACCCAAACTAATTTACTTATTTAGTACCATACCAATCAAACTCCCAAGCAATTATTTTACAGATCTAGAAAAAATAGTAGCAAAGTTTATTTGGAAGAACAAAAGGTCAAGAATTTCAAGGGAATTAATGAAAAAAAAAAAGGCTGATGGAGGTGGCCTTGCTGTACCAGATCTAAAACTATATTATAAAACAGCAGTCATCAAAACCATTTGGTACTGGCTGAGAAATAGAGTAGTTGATCAGTGGCATAGGATAGGATCACAGGACAAACTAGGCAATAACTATAGCAATCTAGTGTTTGATAAACCCAAAGACACTAGCTTCTGGGATAAATACTCACTACTTGACAAAAACTGCTGGGAAAATTGGAAACTAGAGTAGAAGAAATTAGGGCTTGACCCACACCTGACACCACATACCAAGATAAGCTATAAATGGGTGGATGATTTAGATATAAAGAGTGATATAAGCAAATTAGAGGAACATAGGATAGTTTACCTCTCAGACCTGTGGAGATGGAATAAATTTATGTCCAAATAAGAACAGAAACTCTTAATTGAACACCAGATAGAAAATTTTGACTATATTAAGTTAACAAGTTTCTGTACAAATAAAACTAATGCAGATAAGATTAGGAGGGAAGCAATAAATTGGGAAATCATATTTACATTTAAGAGTTCTGATAAAGGCCTCATTTCTAAAATATATAGAGAATTGTTTCATATTTATAAGAATTCAAGCCACTCTCCAATCGATAAATAGTCAAAGGATATAAACAATTTTCAGATGATGAAATCAAAACCATTTCTAGTAATATGAAAAGGTGCTCCAAATCACTATTGATCAGAGAAATGCAAATTAAGACAACTCTGAGGTACCACTACACACCTGTCAGATTGGCTAAAATGACAGGAAAAGATAATGATGAATGCTGGAGGGGATGTGGGAAAGCTGGAACACTAATACATTGTTGGTGGAACTGTGAACAGATCCAACCATTCTGGAGAGCAATTTGGAACTATGCTCAAAAAGTTATCAAACGGTGCATACCATTTGACCCAGCAGTGTTTCCACTGAGTCTATATCCCAAAGAGATCTTAGAGGAGGGAAAGGGACCCACATGTGCAAGAATGTTTGTGGCAGTCCTTTTTGTAGTGGCTAGAAACTGGAAACTGAATGGATGCCTATCAGTTGGAGAATGGCTGAATAAATTATGGTATATGAATGTTATGGAATATTATTTTTCTATAATAAATGACCAGCAGGACAATTTCAGAGAGGCCTGGAGAGACTTGCATGAACTGATGCCGAGTGAAACGAGCAGAACCTTAAGATCATTATACACGGCAAAACAATACTATATGATGATCAATTCTGATGGACATGGCTCTCTTCAACAATGAAATGTTTCAAACCAGTTCTGATTGTTCAGTAAAGAAAGCCATATACACCCAGAGAGAGGGAGATGAGATGTGGACCACGACATAATATTTTCAGGCTCTCTATTGATATTTGCTTGCATTGTGTTTCCTTTCTCAGATTTTTTTCTTGTAGATACAATTTTTCTTGCACAGCAAGATAAATGTGGAAATATGTATACATATATTAGACTTGTCAAATATTTTAATATAATTAACATGTAGTGCACTTCCTGTCATCGAGGGGAGGGGAAGAGACTGGGGGAAAAATTTTGTAACAGAAAGCTTTGTAAGGGTAAATATTGAAGAACTACCCATACATATGTTTTGCAAATAAAAAGCTTTAATAAAAAAAAGAGTCATTGCACTCATCACTCTAGGGAATAGGTAGATAACATTTACCTACTTAGGCCTTTCCTAACAGAAGTTACACAATAAACTATCACAAAAAATAAGTAACTGTCAAAAAAAGCAAAAGAGTGGAAATGTTATACAGATTAGGACATATCAAAGAATATGAAAGATTATATGAGATTTTCATCTGGGAGCAAGTGTTTGTTGGTGAATAAATGCTAACTGATCGGAAACAACTTGTCAGGAGAACTATCTTTAAGGAAACATTTTGTTCTACTATATCAAATGCTTTTAAAATTGTCAACAAACCATTAACATAGCAAGAATTAGACACTGGAAAAATATTATTTATGTAAACTTGCTTGTACCTTTTCATATCTTAATCAAGGATTTTTTGATTTGCATTTAGATTATTCTCAATTATTGGGGTTAGCAATGGGCCTCAAACCCATTGATGATTTAAGGAAGTTTTTGCACCAAGCTTGAAGATTTCTACCAGTAGAATGGGCCTTTCAGAACAATTTGTTCTGACAGTCATGAAGTCACTGCAATAAGTGTTATGTAGTAAGCACTTAGAGGTTGGTTGGTTGTAGAAAAATTCCTAGATGCATCCTGGACTATCACTGATCATCCTGATTTTTGTCCTGTCACAAGACTTCAATAAATCTGGAAGAAAGAATGAGACTGATGACTTTGTTTAATTTTGCCTTACTTAAATTCAATTTATGTAGGAGTCAATCATTGCATTGTGATGTCATTAGACCTCTTTGAAAAAGAAGGATTAAGGGCAGCTAGATGGCACATGGATAGAGCACCAGCCCTGAAGTCAGGAAGACCTGAGTTCAAATCTGGTCTCAGACACTTAACACTTCCTAGCTGTGTGACCTTGGGCAAGTCACTTAACCCCAATTGCCTTAGCAAAAAAAAAAAAAAGAAAAGAAAAAAGAAAAAAAGGACAAACAACAATAATAAAAAGAAAAAGATAATTTTAATGAAAGTTTTGTGGAGCTGAGAGGAAGACTATAGATCAGTAAGTATTGATTTTTCTTAATTTCCTTTTTTGGGTGATGAAATATTTGATTTAAAAAAACATATACTTTCATATACTTTGGGTTCAGTCCCTCAATGAATTCAAAATATTATCACCTCAAACATAGACTTCCTCAGTGTATTATTGATCTAGTTGTGCTGCATTTCCTATTATAATTTTCTTTACTTTCATTGTTTACTTCTTTTAATACATTAGGGACTGTGATGATAGAGATTAAAAGCAATGGCTCCTCTTTTGCAGATGGAGAAAAACATTATAAAATTCTTTACAAGTCATTTCCATTTTCCATATTCATCATCTACTTTCCACTTGCATCTTTAAATGCCCTTGGAATTATCTGGATCAGTTACATCTTTGTCAAACTTTCCCTAAATTTGTTTTTCCTTCCACTGTTTCTCATACTATTCATAGCATTTGGCCACCTCAGTCCTGATGATTATTGACTACATGGCATTGTGCAAGTTTTTAGGGCTCAGTTTTTGATGAAGGGATTGAAACTAGGTCATTGATAGAGTGTGTTATAGTTCTAAGTCTAAAATTCTAAGATTCTTTCATCCTATTATATAAGATTTTACAACTGAGCTTATATTCTTAAATGGTCCTGCTTTGGTTTTCATCTTCTCTGCTTCAAAAAGAGTCTCTCTCTCTCTCTATATATGTATGTATATACATATATCTATATATCTATATACATGCATACATATATATACACATATATTGTATGTGTATATATACATATATATATATGTATACATATATGTATATATATACAGATTAAGGACATTTCTAGGCTTTTTTTTGTCTTCTGAGAAGAGTTGGAGAGCATGTGATTTATACAGTTTTTCTAACATTCTTTAGAAAATGGATTTTGCAAAATCTGGGTTGTTTTCCCTAGCATTTATAATATAATTAAATATTTGGAATTGCTTTCAATACATACCATGTTTTCTCCTCCTTCTTATTTTTTCTTTTAATTTGATACTTGTTTCAATTTTTGCACTAATAAGTTAGTGGTCTGACTATATTCAGATGCTATATATGCATGTTCAGAAATGATCCCCCCATTGGTAACTAATTATCTTTTGTCTGTTAAATTATGAACAATTTCTTTTTTCTATTTTGGTGTGTGTGTGTGTGTGTGTGTGTGTGTGTGTGTATGCATGCATATGATATTTGGTTCTTGCCTTGTACAATTACTTATTATTTTCTCTTTTTAAATTTAGGTTTATTTTTATCATTTAACAAAAATTTACTTTCTATCTCTCCTCTCTTTTCTCCCATAGTGAAAAATAAAAAACAAAACCCTTGTAACAAATATGTATTGTCAAACAAAATGAATTTTTAGGTTCAGATTTTTTTTTAAATTAATGTTTTGCATGTTTAATCCATCAATTCTCTCTTTCTCAGGAGGCAGTCACCATACTTTATCATTGGTTCCTCGAACAAATTGATCATTGTGTTGATCAGAATTTTTAAGTCTTCAAAAAGTTGTTTTTCTTTACATCGTGCTGTTATGATATAATAATTTGTTGTCCCAGTTCTGCTCAATACAATGTACATTTCTTTAAAGATAAAAAAAGTTACTTAGCTCTAGCTGATGGGCAATTGCCAGGTGATTAGCAACTCCTGATGGCAGCTAGGTGTTACAGTGGATAGAGTGCTAGGTCTGGAATCAGGAAGACTAATCTTTGTGAATTCAAATATGGACTCAGACATTTACTAGCTATGTGAACCTGGGCAGGTCACTTTACCCAGTATGCTTCACTTTCTCATCTGTAAAATGAACTGGAAAAGGAATTAGCAAGAGAATCCAGTTTCTTTACCTAGAAAATCCCAAATGGGGGCACAAATATTCATACATGAGTGCAAAAGGACTGAACAAAGCAACTCCTCACTCTACATTTTTTTCTCTTCTTAAAGAAAGTATTCATGATTTATAGGCATGCCACTTCTAGGTTTTCTACATGTCTTTGACTATTCTAATTTCTATTCTAATATTCTACTTCTATTATATTCTACATTAGAACATTCTAATTTCTGAACCATGAATCATGACCTACTAAACCATGTTTGCCCATATATTTTTTGGCCTTTTTTCCTATGCCTACTTTTGCATTTAAATCACTACACACTGAAGTATGCATTCATTTAATTGGGAAGGTCTCATCAAATGCTCTTTAGAATTTCTTAGTTGTTATATATCTTTTGCAACAGATGTTAATCCATAAGCTACAATTATCTTCATAGTGATTTTTTTTAGCAATGCACATCCTGGGTATTGTAACACTTAGCCAAGTGTCTCATAAAATATTTCTTGTTGCCTTTGATTGCCTAATAAAACCAACTTCTTTATTTGACTATTCCAAGAGGACCTATGAACCTGCTTTCTGCTTAATTGTAATGTCCTTTAGTAATGTCTTTAGATTTCACTTTCACAGAGAATCAAGTATGACATATCAGCTATCCTAGCAGTATGTCCAGTCAGTTGCTGGAAAAGAATCTCACATTTAGAGAACCAACAGTTAAGTTTCATTCTGATAGATGACCTAGTAGCTTCATCTCTATTTTCATCACTCACTAACACTAAAAACTTTTTGTTTCTCCAATAACGCCATTATTGGAGAAACAAAAAGGCCTACATGAATTGAAGACCATTTTAAAATTTTTTCTGTCTTGTGATTTATTATCAAGAGATCAGCCTCTTGAGAATTAATCTGTTTACATGAACCAGGCTGAATCTTGGAATGCAGCCATAATCTATTGTCTAGATCATTTCAAAACTTTTCCAAAATGGTAGAGCCCTCCAAAATTTGTGGCATAGTCTAGGCAGTTAGATGGTACAGTGAATAGAATACCAGGCCTAGAAGCAGAAAGATTTAAGTTCAAATTCAGCCTTAGACATCTTGCATAAGTCACTCTTCTTTTCCCTCTGTCTCAGTGTCCTCTTTTGTAAAATATTTTGTAAAAGATAATAATTGCACTTATCTTCCAAGGCTGTTATGAGGCTCAAATGAGATTTTATGTTATCTTATTTGAGATAATATTTTTAAAGAATTTAGTAAGGACTAGATAAATGCTCTCATTATTACTATTAATATTATTGTTACAATAGTCCTAATTCAATTATGTAACATTATGAGGAATTAGAATAGTTTATCAAATTTAGTAATTGAATACAAGTATTATTTTACCTTTGGAGCAAATTGAGGGTCAGGGAAATGAAGTGTTTTGTGCACATGCTATCTCTTTCTATTTTATCACATTGCTAAAAATCTACTTCTGAGAAATACATAGTAGCTTTGCAAGCAGGAGCCAAAATCACCTGGCTTTCAATCAGTTGCTAGCAGCTAGCTCTCACCCAAGAATAAACTATTGCTGAAATGAATACTATTAGTAGTCTGGCAAAAAGTGAAGTGTTGGATCTGGAACTGGAAAAAAGAGAGGGGAGTCTCAGAGAAGAATTTTTACCTATTTCTTAATTTTTGTTGTTCAGTTGTTTTTCCATTATATCTGACTCTTTGTGACCCCATTTGGAGTTGTCAGTAAAGATACTGGGATGGTTTACCATTTCCTTTTTGAGATCATTTTACAGTTGAGGGAACTGAAGCAAACAGGATAAAATAATGTGTCCAGCATCATACAGCTAGTAAGTATCTTAGGTCAGATTTGGATTTAAAAAGATGAGTCCTCTTGACTCCAGATCCAGCACCTTAATCTCCCAACTTTACATGAGGCCAGACCAAAATGAGGTAAGATTCAGCTGCAGAAATGGAGCTGTACAAGCTTTTAGAAACTTGTGCTCAAAGCTCATTGAGTCTATTGTCTGCTCCTTCTATGAAGAAATTAGGGAAATCTAGTAAAAAGGGCCCTGGTCTGGACCCCTGAGATGTAGTTCTTATTCTATCATTATCTTGCTGTGTGATCATGGGCAACAAACAACTTTCCCTTCCCAAAAGAACTTTCCAGCTTCTTCAAGTATAATATGAGGAGCATGGACTAATTTATCTCCAAGGACCTTGTTCTATTCTACCATGCCAGGAACCTGTGGTGAGAGATCTGGAGGATTTGGGCATCTGTTTTGTCATTCCAGTCTTGTTTTATTTTTTTTTTCTTACAGAAATCCTCTAGGGACTAGCATATTACTATAGTTAATTAATTTGAGTAAATTAGCCACAGCATTTACATTTTTAGCATGGCAATGGAGCTAGTAGCATTCTTAATATTTGCAATATTTTCCTGAAGTGTTTTGTATAAGTAGAACTCTAGTATCAATTTCTCACTCATGTTTCTCTCTTTAGAGAAATGCAAAGATAGGCCTGATAGTTTCAACTTAAACCCATATACCATCAATTCATCATTTTACCAAACTTTTAAAAACTTCCTATAATCAATGCCCTATGTTTGGTATAGAGGAAGATACAAAGACAATGATATATGGTTTGTCTTTAAAGAGTTTATAACTCAGAGGGAGAAATATATGAAACTGATCAACATAACATTGCTTGGTTTTAATAATCACATGATAAAGATAATAAAGTGCTATGAGATCAAATAAAGAGGGAATACCCATTAAGGAATGGATAGAACTGAACTGTAACATCCAACTTTTTGTAACTCAGAGAATTTACTGGAAGATCGAGAAATTAAGAGCCTTGACTATGGTCACATGGCTCGCGATTTTGAATACAAGTCTTCCTGATTCCAAGACCAGGCATTTTTCCCCTATGTCAAGTTGTCTCTTCTCTTGAGGTTGTAGAGAAGAAAAATAAGATAAATTGTAGATAACTGATTTTGATCCATTTGCAATGAATAAAAGAATGAGGTAGTGGGGGGAGCTGTGCTGAGTAGGGAACCAAAAACCTTCCTACTTCCAGTGATATTGGTTCTTTGAATAATTCATACACAATTATCTTTGAAATAAGAGGCTCAGGCTTTGAGGAGTCCCTTCCAAACCTCTCACTAGAGAAATTGTGTGCATTTAGCAGATGGGAGGAGAGAGTCTGGCATCATCAGTGTCTGTCTTTAACCAGCTCTTTGTGTAGGCAAATATTAAGCACATGCAAAATTTAAGCACAAAGAAGAGAATGATGTGCCATTAAAAGATATCTCTTAGGCCCACAGGATATTCTTATGTTCCAGCTGCAATAGAAATTTGAAAAGGCAATGCTGATGTCTTTGCTGCCCTTCCTTTTGGAGTTTCAGTTCATTTGTTTACATAATAAATGCACTAAAGCAGGTGATTTCATAAAGAAACCCACATTTCAATTTCCATTCTCATAATCTTCATCATCACGGCATTTATTGAATTTCTAGTATTCATACACCAAAAGGTACTGGTAGAAAAAGGAGAAGCAATTTGTTAGAGAAGGACTACACTATACAAGTTGGAAGACTGAGATTTTAGTCTTAGTTTGCCTTCATCCCTCATCAGCTGCATTAACTCAGACAGCTTATTTGACTGCTCTATGCTCCAGTGTCTTTATCTGTAAATGGAAATCATAATCCTTGCCAGACTGTCACTAAGAGTTGTTGTATGGGAATATATCAG
>JAJPUD010012992.1:0-46427 GCA_023553655.1 Myrmecobius fasciatus
GAATTATTAAGGGATTAATACAGGAATCATTTAGTCAGCACTAAAGTGAGTCGATCTGAAACTATTTTTTAAAGGTAAGTTTTTTCTTGATGTTGCAATTCCGAAATTAAATCAATAGCATACCATTTTAAACTAGTTTTGACAATGCAGTAACTTTTCTAAGAAATATCAGCACTTTTATTAATACTTGGTTTCACCTCCATCAGGGAACTTTCCAGATTTATTGCAGCTGGAAGACTACACTGCAAAATAGATAAAGTAAATGAAATTGTGGAAACCAACAGGTAACGTGGCCTTCTAGTGTTCATTTAGAATTATTAAATCAGCAAAATTTTAATGACAGAAAGCTGTTTTTTCTGCCGTGATATAAGGAAATTGATGTTTTTGTCTTTGAACAGACCAGATAGCAAGAACTGGCAGTATCAGGAAACCATCAAGAAGGGAGATCTGCTGTTGAATCGAGTTCAGAAACTTTCCAGGGTGATTAACATGTGAGACTCCAGGAAAGCATCTACATACAAAGGGATATGAGATAGTTTATAAGGTTTGACAAATCTTCTGACTATCTTTTTGGAATGAAGGTGCCCTTTAATGATAAATACTTGGAAATTTTATAGTCCATTTCATTATGTAAACAATTCACCTGTAAAAAAAAAAAAATAAAGGATACATTTTTGGTTTCAGTATTATCTTTGAAGATTTGACTATTGCTATTTTGAAAGGTATGTTTAAATTGAATATGCTAAACAGAACAGTTACCTCTCCCCTGAGTTATATAAGAAATTAAAAAAACTAAAAGCACTGCCAGTCAGTTTTGTAAACTAGAAGCAAGGGCACAGCCTGTGGCCATGGTCAAACAGTCAGGACCTGCCACCAGGAGACCCAGTGGATTCTGGCCTTTCAGGATACCATGTTGCTTCTTTTAGATTTCTTTAGTTTCCGAAAGGGTTTCTTCAATATTAGAGATAAATGGCCCATTAGAGGATAGTTACTGTCCTCTAGCTGGCTGTTTTTTGGAGGTACACACTGAAAGTGGATCTCTTTGTTGGGCAGCTGAGACTAATGGGGATTTGGGTGCTAGAAGGAACCCTTAACTTATCCAGTCCTCATGAGCCCAGAGGGGAAGTGACTGCCCAGGGGCAAAGCAGGCAGAGCTCAGATTCCTTCAGTTGTCTATCCCAATTCTGGTTCAAATCTTGGGGATCCTCCTCAGCCTCTCTTGGCCTGAGACACCTGATCTCTAGCTTACTTCTGGCCTGAAACCTGGAAGGCTTTAAGGAGCAAGGGTCACTGAATCCAGTGCTTGGTGTGCAGTCTCCTGCTGGTAGTTTTTGGCTATTGGTGAAACATTGCTCAGGATCCATACAAGTTGTGGTAAGAGACTATATTGTAAAACTATTTTTTGTAGGAAGGTATTGGTCTTGTGGTGGTGAAAAAGGATGTCAACAGTGAAGTGACTTAGAAGTTGAATTCTGTCATCACATACAAGGGCAGATAATTTGCTAATCCAATTCTGCCATTTCTATCTTAAGGGCTGGAGAACAGTGTGGTGGTATAAGGCGAGGAGAGGCCAGACCACCTTGATTCTTCAGTATATGTTGGAATCTTGCCATTAGGAGCATGAACTACCTTAAAAGTTACTATATGATTAAAAAACCCTCCTAAGTTTCCATTTGGTTTTGGGGTGCATTTAAACTTTTTTCTCTATTGAGAGAACACTTAATACATTAAGTGGCGTTAATCTGAGAAGTTCCTTAATGGAGAGAAAACAAAACAATCAAGAGGATTGACGTTTCTTGGGAAAACTGTTCTATTTAGTTGGACTTGCTTAGGGTCTGAGTTAGATTGATGGATTTATTTGGGCCAAGTGTCCTCTGCCCAGAGGGAATGGTGTGCTCCTTGAGGAGGCTTATGGCAGCTGAGATCCTTTTGGAGCTGTGAGCCTGGGCCAGCCACTGTTTGCCCATCTGCAGATGAGAATGTCATCTGCATAGCAGAGGCACTGGAAGCATTGACTGCAAGAACGTGTATAAGTGCTCTGCAAACCTTAAAAGTGTGCTGTTAGCTGGGGGGCAGCTGTGAAGACTGGCACGCAAGAACCGGGAAGGTGAGCTGTGCTCAACAGAAAAAATAAAATCTTCAATCTCAAGGCCTGAAAGCTGAAACAAATAATGGAAATGAGGGGGCACCAAGACCTTAGAATTCTGCTGAAGCTAGAGAGATACTCTAGTGGGCAACCGATATATAGTTAGGGAAATTGACAGCCCTATCCATACCTGGGGACATGAAAATACAACAAACAAAATGTGGGGATGTAGGCAATAATTAATCACGTGACATATCTGTACCAAACTGAAAAGGCTACTATGGAGTTATGGGCTCTAGGCAGTAAACCACCTCAGAATGCTGTACTTTGTCTACCCAAACTAGCTATGACTTAGCTTTGGGGCCAGGCATGGAGCACCCTGGTGGCCAGTATTATTTCCTGAAGTATCCATCACAAAAGAGGATGGCTGCTGGCAGATAGAAATTTAGCTGGGTAGTAAACTCAAGAAAATTTGTCTTTATTCCATCTGTGTTGGCTTACTGGGAGCTGTACAGTCTTTACCTTCCTTACCTGTCCCCTTCCAGTGATGGGGTCTTCAGGCTACAAGCCAGTGACCTCAATAACCACTTCCTTTGGCTGCTCCTGCAGCTGTCATTAATTAATTTTAATGGATGATGTGTCCACCCTGCCAGGAACACATTCCCACCACAATAGCATTCCTCTCTCCAAAGACCCAATTGAACACTATCATTCCTCTATAAAGCCTTCTGGGATTCCCCTGCACCTGCAGCATCCTTCAAACTGACAACTTCTCCAGGGTCTGGAGTCTGATGTTTTCCCCTTTAGCGCCCATGCCCAGTGCTACAAACCACTTGTAGATCATTGGTACAGTTGGTAACAAGAGGGATGGACATTTCCCTTAGTAGTTAGTGATCTTGATTGAAGCAAAAGACTTGAGCAGTATCTGAACACAGTCTGCACTAAAGAAACCCTAACATTGGTGAGCCTTCCTTCCTGGACTACTCTGACAAGGAGTGATCAGGAGGGTGAAGAAGACCATCTGAAGCCAGCCTCCAGAGCAGGGGCACAGCACAAAAGCCCCCAACTTGCTCTTGGCTCCCAGATGATACTCCTTAGTTTGTAATTTCTTAATGGCAACAGGGCTTGCCCATGGTTACCACAGAATGTGGCTGCTCAGCTACCTTGCCAGACATTTTGCATGGACTGGCTGGCTTACGTTGGCTTTCTTCTCAGTAGATGGTGGTGTTCTCACACTAGCAACTTTGGAAAACTGAAGTACACACTCCTCTTCACTTTCTCTACATCTACTTTCTAGTTAGTTAAAAGGAGCGCTTCCTAATATGAGATACGGTCCAAAGTAATACATGATTTTGATTTAAATTCATTTTTAATACTATTATTAAACTACAAATGACCATTTTCATTAAACCTCTGAATTGAAAAATGAAAATTGCTTGATTTTTCTCAAAGATTTTACTTTTCCTTATTCAGAAAAAAGATCATAAATTAGAAATAAGGCTTCTGAGTCAGAACCTCATGAATTGAAATGAAAAAAAAAAGTCATTCTAAGATAATTTAGGTCCTTCCTCTTATAAAAACAGCTTAAAAACCAAGTGCAGATCAATTTTAATCTTCAGGTTTAAGAGAGATTGACTATTTGAAAGCAGAAGTCACAATACACAGGATAAAGCATCAACATTATGCTAAAATCTAAACCTTTTTAATGTATCACTACCACAGCGGCCTAATAAAAATATACTTTGAATAACTTTGAAAACGTCATTTAAAACTCCCAAACTCCTTAATGTTCACTGAGTAAAGGTGACAGACAAGGGCATGAACTTCACATACTTGGGTATTCTCTCTCTTTATGCCATGCAAAATTAAATGGGTCAGTGAGGAATAGCTGTAAAATGAGTATCTACCTCTAGACAAATGATGATGATTCTTCTTACCATCTGGAAAAGAATAAATTATTAATTGTGCAAGATTACTTTCCAACTGAGCATTATTTAATGTACTGATAACATGTATTCTGAGTGTTCCTTTTTCTTCTCAGATCAACATAGTAACTTATTACTCTTAGCAGTGGTTTTTTGTTTGTTTTTTTTTTTTAAAGAAGATCATAGCTTATCTGGAAAACACTAAGAAACTATTGTGAGATATTCCACTAAGTGAAGAGAGCTTTCAATCGTATCAGTGTTTTTTCATATAAAAGACATGACTCCAGTCAAGAGGTTTTTCTTGCATTGAGTTTTAAAATATTTGAAATAGGGAGTCCCAATTGACTTGCTTTTGAAAATCTTTGTTCGTCGTATAAAAGGCAAGCCTTTTTCTGGCAATAACTGGTCCAACTTTGGTATTTAGCTTCTTCCCTCCCATTTATCAAGTTTACTGGATAGATGAAAATTGCCCTCAATGTATTTGTGACAAAATTTGGCTTCTGCTTTTAAAAATGAAGAAAAAAAGGCCATCTTTCATAGATCTTTTAGGTGTGATGTAAAGAGAAAAACTATTGATGAAAACTTTGTTTTTTTAAAAAAAACTCAACATATACTTCCCATTCCAACCAAATGTTTCAGGCCTGTATTGATCCTGACTGATTATGTGTAGCTGTCTCTACGACTCCTGCATTCACAGTACCGATCCAATGTTTTTAGATTGAATTTATTTATTTATTTTTGCTTTTTGCTGAGGCAATTGAGGTTAAGTGACTTGCCCAGGGTCACACAGCTAGGGAATGTTATGTGTCTGAGACCAGATTTGAACTCAGGTCCTCCTGACTTCAGGGCTGGTGCTCTATCCACTGTGCCACCTAGCTGCCCCTAGATTGAATTTATTTGCAGAAAGTCTAGGTATGTAGATTTGAAGCTAGGGGCTGCTGAGTTCAGGCTAACATGAAAATCTCCCTTTTTCTGTCATCACCCGAGTGCAAGCTCCAGGGAGAAAAAGGGAAGAGGATCCTTGTATGAAGACCAAAGAATTGATTGTATACAGATTTCACAAAAGTGAAATTTCTCAAGACTATCCCATTCCCCCTGGTTCTTTTGTAAGTCGGGGGGTAAAAATATGAACTACAGTCAGATATTACATGCTCAGGCAAAGCTTTTCAACTAAATAGATTTTTCTATAGAAGAATGCCCTGAAAAGTATTCTGCAGGAAACTGAGGCAATGCTTTATCTTTGTGGTTGAGGCTGAAGAAAGCCCCATTCTGGGTTTAAAAGTTTGTGTATAGGATTATAATGAAGCAGAAACATGTAAAATGTATTTCATGTAACCAACCTTCATTTATTGAGAAGTCCTCATTTTTTATTGCCTGATTTAGTAACAGGTTTGTTCCACAAACTAATTTTTCATAAAGCAAAGCACAACTTTTTCTTATAAATAGTATAAATTATTTTATTTACAGAAACTTGTTACAAAACAAATAGACTATATATTTCTTTTCTTTTAAATATCCAAAGTAATTTTCTATCCCATGACATTTGTTCATGTACTATACAGCAGCCAACCCAAAGTCCAGCTGAGATGCTCTTCATCTTGTGTACAAATTATCACACTAGTCACACACTTGACACCGGAGATTGCTTTTAGAACCAGGCTCAAAACAGAGCAAGATGCTTTCCAGGCCCTACATTCACATCGACAGCGCGTAGTGCTCATTTTAAATGATCTGAAAATGTAACGTGTTTTGCACAAAAGGTAAAAATGATTATTCTCTGCTAAACAGCAAACCTTCAACAATCATCTGTAGCCCAATTCTTTCCCCGGGGCGGGAGAGACAGTAGGGATGCCCCTTGGCAAGAGAACTCTTAGAGGAAGACAGTGGCCTTCAGTTACATTTCCCAGATCATGTTTTTTTTTTGTTTGTTTTTTTTTTTCCTTCAATGTTCTAAGAGGTACTTCTTTTTGTTAGATTTTTGGAGTACAAAATTTTTTTACATATTCTATTTTAAACTCTGCATTTTATGAGTAAATTAACAAAATGATACACGTATTGGAAAACTGCTGGCTGAAAAAAGATTACAACTCTTGGCATCGTGGGAAAATTTATCACCCACCAGGATTGTTTCAAACCAAAAAGTCTTATTTTAAAATACTTTATTTGGGTAATTTTTTCTTAACTCCCCTAAATTTTTAGAAATGACATTAGGTGGAAAAAGCAAGCTCCAAAAAAAAAAAATAATAATAATAATAATAAAATAAAAAATATATTCAACTTAACATTCAAGTCTTTTAAAGGAGAATCTGTCTACACAGTCCAAGCTTGAAACTAGTTATCAGGCACTTTTCAGTTTTTTTTTTTTCCATAAGTTTTAAACCACAACATACTAGTGGCTTGCACATGCAAGTGCGCACACACTTGCACACATGTACATACATACACACCTACACACACACACACACACACTCTCTCTCAAGGGTACACACAGACATCTGCACTGACAAGCATCCACAAAACATGAACAAAGGAGAAGCAGTGTGTCACTTAACTAAATGTAGTCTTCTGGGGAATTAGGCAATTTAATAGAAGCAATGCCCAGTTAATCTCTATGAATCCACTCCCAAGACATTAAAAGGGACATAGACTTTCACGAAACAGAGGCATCCCTTAAATTGTAAAGTAGGCAAGTTCTAGGACTATTGGCTTGGCAGTGAACCACTTCAAATTATAAAAAGGTACTTACTTTTTTATTAATTAATAAATAAATACTAGATGATCTCAATTGTACCAAAACTGGATATAAGAAAAAAAAGACCTGTGCAAAAATACATATTTAAATATGTACAATCAATTTTAACAAAATATGTTTTCTGAAATAGGGATACTTCAATATTTATAATAGAACAAGAAATTCCAAAATAAAGATACAAAAGTAGGTTTTGTATAATTCTTTGTTCATCATTGCAGCAAATTTTTTTTTTAAATAGGTTAAGAAAACTGCAGGAGTTGTCATGAAATTCTATGGAAAGAATATAAAAATTGTCTTGGTTTTAAATTAATACCAAAATCTGTCTAGAAACAACCCAACCACTGCAAATTTGGTTTTGCAAGTTAATTTAATCCAAAAAGTACTTGTGCTACTATTTTAAATCACCTTAATTATTTATAAGTACTAAAATAATTGTAGGAGAAAATAAAAGTCCCAAGAAAAAAACAACCCACCGGTCTCCAATGCCATAGCACTGTGTGAGTAGGTTGGTTTGTGGCAGGCAGGTTTCAAAATGGCTAATTTCCTAATCCGGTCGCTTTACGTAGGTACTACCAGGAGACATAATGGAAATGGAATTAAAAACCCCAATCGAAAAGAAAATCCAAATGATCAACACTTGCTATTCTAAATATCTACATTATTCGGAATCGGCTCTGACGCCATCACGTAGCCTTTTTAGTTCTTTTTCTGGAGTAACATAATCTTGGACAAATTCTATCACTTAAAACTGACTCTTTATTGCCATCACGCTCCGTTCTTAGCTTGCAAACGGAAAACGACCCAAACCACAAATGCCCTCGTTACCCCCAGCACCGAGGGTGCTTGGAGCCAACAAAGGAACGTTTGGACGCTGCCCCTCCTCCCCACCTATGGCTCACTGTTGGGAGGTCACAAAATCATAGATTTAGAGCTGGAAGGAACCGTGGAGGTCATCTAATCATCCTATTGGTTTTTCCAAATAAAATAAGAAAATAGCCCTTCCACATGTCGGCACTCTTTATTAGCCTTCCTATTTTGTCCTAAAAACACTGGGTGACTGATTGCATAATCAATGAAAAAGACCCCATCCCCTTTCAAGAAAATGACTATTTTCCATACATTTCTCTCTAAAGTGTCTGCATAAAGGAAGAATCTTTGTTATTCTGTAACACACCTGCTCGGGTCTGTGTCAAAGGAGTCTGGAGCAGTTTGATTTTGTTAGATCAATGACCCGAGCTTTCCCTCTATCATCTGTTGGCTTCAGGTTCCCTGAAATGGTAGTTTAGGATATGGGGGAGGGAGAAGGGGAAATGCCAGATGCAAAAAAGGAGGTCTCTGACTGACAGCAGCAGGGGAGATCGGCCCTCTGAGAGACACAGGTAAACCCACCCAGTGTAAGTGACCAGTGACTTCTCCAGCAATTACATTCTGAAAACATTAAGCCCTTTAAAGATTTCACTGGGGGAGGGGGGTGTGAGGGTGGAAAATGTCCTGGATCAGAACACTTTCTCGGGAAAGTGAAAGCACAGATCCTTGAGAAATGAATGTGAATGAAAAGAAATGCAGCATGTGAAATTTCTCATTCCATGCTGCAGGCCCCAGCCTCTCCACAAAAAAAGAAAAAACAAACCCAACCAAGTAATTATCTGTAGTGACGTAAAGGGGATGGACCAAACAAGGTCAGGTCAAGCTGATGTTTCAAACTGATTTCTATTACCGTATTCAGGAGGTTGAGGAGAACGTAACACCTCCAAAAACATTAAAAATAATGAATGCTCATTTTTGTAGTATCCTATTAATTTCATCTTAAAAAGGCAATTTTTAGAAAATAGAACGAGGCTAGAAGGTATAATCAACCTACTTTGATATGCTGTTTCAATGTGAAGACTCTATGGAATACCCTTGTAAAAGAAATTACATTTCTTTGGAAATCTCGGCATAGGGTTTTTCCCCTACAGTGATTTTTTTTTTTTTCATTTGGCTTTCCTCTATCAAAACTAGTTAGCATTTTTATATTCCTTTTCAATTAAATCTTATTCAAAAAGCACATAGAATTGCTTGTGTACCATGAAAAGTATTCCTCCAAAATAGTTTATACTTGCTTTCTGGACATCGATGGCTTAAAACTTTTTAAAAGTTAGGAACTCCTGACGGCTCTTTATCCCAAATTACTTGCAAAAGGCTAGGCAAAAGAGAGGGCCTGTTCTGCAGACTCGGGTTGGTGTCTGTTTTCTGTGGCCCGAACAGCTGCCTTGTAGGAGGGTCACTCCCTGCACCTCCCTGGGCGCTATCCAGAAAAGGGGTGTCTAGCTGCTTGGGGATGACCCCAGCGGGGCTGGCCAGGGAGGGAAGAAGGAAGTCTACGGGAAGGTTCTGCCCAATCCATCTTTTTGCCCAGCCGATCTATCAAAGAGCGGTACTATGAGGTGTTCCTGCAAGTAAAAATCTCACAGCTTTGGAGCAAGCAGTCCAGACCACTTTTAACACTGATAAAAGCAATTCTGTGGCTGAACTCAGATCCAGGGCCTATTAAGGGTGTTCATTGCTACAGACATGGCTTCAGGGAATTCCTTTTTAAAACGACCAACAGTCCAGCAGATTTCTACACCTGAGGACCACAGGAAGCTGGGATAAACTCAAAGGCATCGTGGAGTCCAGAGTGCCAGGTGGAGGTTTTACTTGTAGTGAAAACTGTCCAGCTCCTTTCTCACTATGGTCATTAGTCCAGCTGTCAGGGACGTGCCTTTGGCTTTGGAGAAAGAGAAGAGAGATACAAAGGGAAAGACGAGTTAGCCAACGTGGAAGGTGCCCTGTACTGTTTAACCCGCTTCCTAAGGGGGGTGTGCAGAGGGCCACAAAGGCGTGGCCACAGGGCTCCGGCTGCCTCGAGCCCGCTGGCGCCTCAAGGCCTGCTGCCGTGGGGCCCCTCGCTTCAGGTCTGTGTAACAAGAACAATTTCCTCTCACTAAAGGCATTCGAGGTAGCGTGCTCAGACTGAAGCAAGCCCAGAGGGGACGGGCAGAGGAAGGGGGAGGCTGCTGCCACCGGGCCTGGGGGCCAAGAGACAAGGGAAGCGGGCCCAGAGACGGGCACTCAAGGGGCGGCTCCGATTCGAGCCTTCTCTGCTTGGCACGAGCACTCTGTTCACACTTGGGTCACTGCAACCACCAGCTCTGCTGTCCTTGTCCTAATTCAGCCCTGTGGGGAGGGGAGCTAACGCGGCCTGCTTTGGAGAAAGCGTGCTCCAATGTGGAACAGGAGATTTAAATCACTTTCAGGAAAAGGCAATAAATGGCATTCAGCAGCCCTGATGGCTCTCTCCTTGTCAAGCTCTGCCCGGAGCAGCCAGACGTAGCCCTCAGAAAAAGGAGCGCCAAGTCCGGGGCCTTTCGGCGCGCTCCGGCTCTGGGCACAAGCTCCGGTCCGCAGCTCAGATACAGCTTATTCCCTCGGAGATCCCTGACCTCTGGCCCAGCCTGCACCTCCGCAGGGGCCTTCCCGGCCTCGGGCTACTGCTTCTGATTGTGGCTCCTCCTCATCTTATACCCATTACAAAGGTGACCAAAAAACCCAAGACTGCCTTTTTGGGGGTTCTTCCTCCTGCCTGGCCCTCTCCTCCAAAGAAACCAAAGAGTTCTCTGAGAGCAGAAGAGGAAATGGTTGGCTGGGGAAAGTCGAGAGTGAGTGGACTCAACTGTTTCTGGTGTAGGGGAAGATGGATCTGGGGCTCTCTGGTGGTCTCTTTTACAATACAAAGGAGCCCCAACCCCAATCTGATTGCTAAGTGAACTATCAACGGGAAGGGCCTAAAGAAAGGGCCCCCGACTTTCAATTGGGGGGATGCTGATTTCTGAGTGAGGCTGAAAAGAGAAATAGAAGGCGGAGGGTGATGGGAAGGAGGCGGGAGCCTCTCGAGCAGAGGGGCAGGACCGCAACTCTGGACCCTAGGACCGCAACTCTGGACCCTGGGGCCGCTTTTTATTAGCGGCTGCCCAATGTAGGCTTCTTTGTTATAACTTGTTAAATCAAGCACAGGTTAGCTCTGATGCATGCTTGTCAGCAATCAACCGGAAGGTATAGAATATTTAGCTGTAAACCTGGCTGGGGGGAAAGAAACAAAAACCTTAAAACAAACAAACAAAAAAAAACTTAATCGTCTTTAGAAATAAAATCATTTTTTTCTAGCCCGATCTGGTTTCGGATTAGCTATCTTCAGTGTGTTTGGTTGAGATGGACAACGGAGCGGGGACTGATTTCTTCCTGAACAGTGGCACAAAGAGGCATAATTTCAACAGCTATTCCTCCCCAAAGTCTTTTATGGCACAATTGCTTCCAGACCCTCTCCTAAATTCACCAGGGAGTAGCTTCCCTCCTGAGGACCGACCACCTTTCAAGTTTAGTAGTGACGAGGGGGGCGGAAACCTAGGCCCAGTGCAGTGCTTCAAACAGTCACAAACAGATTTGTCTTTTAAAGGCACCGTGATCTATACCAAGGGTTCTTAACCTGCAGTCTGTGGACTTGTTTCTAACATGTTCGGATGACCGCATTTCCTCTGCCATCCCACGCATTTGATTTCCTGCATTTAAAAACATGGTTCTGAGAAGACGTCCCCAGGCTGCCCCAGACACAGACCCAGCACAAAAACAAGGTCAAGAACCGCTGATGTACACCACGGCCTCAGCTACCGGTGGGCAGACGGACAAGGCGAGCGCGCTTCGCCACCGGGCTTACCGGCGGTCCTCCCTTACCTGATGAAGAAGAGAGTTGTTGGCCAGCGCCTGCGTCCCTGGGATCGGGCCAGGGTGCTTGGTGTGGACGCTGTTCATGGATGGCAGTCTGGCCACCTTGCCGGCCTGGCCGCCGGGGTGGACGGCGCCGGCGCCGGGGGAGCCCTTTCTCCTCTTCCCTAGGAGCTTGTCCAGCGGGGCGTGGGAGTGGGGGAAGCCGCCGTGCGAGTTGGCGGCCATCATCAGTTCACTGGACTGGTGGACGAACGGGCCCAGGGAGAGGGTGGAATCGCCGCTGTTCACCATCACGCTCATCCTCTTGATGGACTCCGAGGGGCTCCCTGCCGGGGGGGCCCGGCCCGCCGGGGGGTGCCTGACGCCCACAGAGTTGGCCTGCTTAGCCAGACAGTTGGGGCCGAGGCCATGGGAGGGCGGGACCGGGGAAGGGTAAGCAGCCCCACAGTTTCCAGAGTTCACCACACAGTTTTTCCTAAAAGAGTCTGTGGAATGAGGAGAAGAAGAGGAAGAGGAGGAGGAGGAGGAGGAAGAGGAAGAGGAAGAGGAGGAGGAGGAAGAGGAAGAAGAGGAAGAAGAGGAGGAAGAGGAGGACGAGGAAGAGGAAGAGTGTGCAAACAGTGGGGAACTGTTTTTGCGTTTCTTTCCTGAGCTGCCGCTGCTGCCGATATTGTTACAGTTAGTGCTGTTAGCAGGAGACTCCTTAGGCTTCAAAGACTTGTTGGATTTCAGTTTCTGAGGTTTCCCGGACACCGGGGAAGGTACGGGGGCAAGCGCCGAAGGGGCCGAAGAGCACGCCTGTCGGGCCTGCGCGGCGCTCGCGGGCTCCACGGCCCCCAGGGAGGCCGGGGGGGCGTTGAGCGTCGTTCCGTGGGCTGGTACAGATTTGCCATTCGGAGGGACGCAGGAGGACGAAATCAACACTGGTGATGGCGAGACTGTGGAGGAGACAGACCCTGAGGGGCTTATGCCATATGGTGACAGGGGCACGGAATTTGCCCGCTGGGGAACCCGCGCAGATGCCGAGTTGCTAGATGCTGGAGGGATTTTCCTAGAAAGAGATAAAAGGCAGTAGCAGAGCAGTGTTCTTCAAAGACTGACTCCCACCAAGCCCGCATGAACACAGCGCTCCTGCACACTCTGAGCGCCTGAAGGAAACCTCGGAGAGCAGGCCCTAACACGGGGACCGCCCCGTCACCCTCCTGTCCGCAGGCTCCCCCCCCTGCAGCTCACAAAGGCCTGAAGTCTCCCGTTATTTCTGAGTGGGGAGCAGTAAGACCAGACTGAATCAATAATTAAGTACAGAGAAAGGAAAAAGAAAGAGCCTCTCCAAGCCAAAGCACCTCACGGCTCCAGGGCCCGCTGCACTGCGGGCCGGGCGCCCGCAAACCCCTTTGTCTTTCTGGGTCAGTTCCTAGGATCGGACTGACCCCCCTCACGTTCTCTAAGAGGAAAAAGCAGGAGTCTTTGCAGACGTGCTCCCACTGCCAGTGGCTCATCTGCTTGATACCGATTCGACATTTAGGCTAATCCTTCTCTCTATCCTTCTAACTTTTCTCTAGTAGAAAAAGATCTGCTTGGAAGCAAGAACAATATAAACTGATGGACATCCAGGGCTGATTAGAGGCCACGCGTGACGCTGGTACCCAGTCCCCAAGTTAAAGCTGCAACTTTTCTTTCAGTAACTGTCCCAAGGGGGAAATGGTGCTTGCTTTGTGTGGGGATACTTGACAACTACCTGGACACGTGAAGGACACGTGAGGGGCCCGACCCGTGGCACCGGAACACAAAACGCCAGGGGCGCCAGAGGGCCGAGGTGAGCTCCCAGCTCTAAGTTTCAAAAAACAAAGTCTCTCCGGGAAGCTCGTCATCCAAGCGGAGAAGAAGGGATGGAGAAGTGGGCTAAGCTCCCCCACACGCTGGCTGCAATCTCTCCTCCGGGCTCTGTGCAGTGCCCCTAAGAGGCCAGCAGGGGGCTCCAAAAGAGACCTCCGAGGAAGGCCCCTGCCAGCCACCAGAGCCCCAGAGGGGGCTCTCTTCCCAGGGAGACAGCCCAGTCTGGATTCAAACCCCCCCGCTCAGTTCTGGCCTTCCCCACTTCCTCCCTGGCTGATTCTAGGCTGGCTCCTTTACCTCTCCGGGTCCCAAACTCCCCACTTCTGGACCGGCCATCAGGAAGATCTCTCCGGATTCAACAGCTTCCCTCTCGGCTTCGCTTTCCTTCTCGGCAAACTAAGTGATAATCCCCAATATCTGCTCTGCAGTAGGTACTAAATAAATGCTTACTGACGGACAGCCCAGTTCGTAAAATCTCAGGACTGTGAACGCTTGAGGTTCCAAGTTTGGCGCCCACCTGGCCTTCAGGAGTCCCTGGCCCCAATTTTGTCCTTGCTAGCGCTCGCTTTCCACTGACCGATACAGCCGTTCCTGGGGGTTCGAATCCTGGTTTTGTTATGTCTCCCCCAAACCCTTCTTCTCAATCTCTAAAGATAACACCAAAACGAGGCTCTAGCGGCCTAACTCTATGAATATCTGATCAAAATTAGCCTATGTCGAAGGCTGGCCCCGCACGCTTCCTGGGCCTTCCATGAGCACCTGAAGAGATTCCACCTGATCACAAAGGGAAAGGGCGGGCACAGCAGGGGATGGCTGCTTATTTCTTAAGAGTTAAGTGGGGCAGCTGGGTGGTGCAGTGGATAGAGCACCAGCCCTGAAATCAGGAGGACCTGAGTTCAAATCTGGTCTCAGACACTTCCTAGCTGTGTGACCCTGGGCAAGTCACTTAACCTCAATTGCCTCAGCAAAAAAAAAGAGTTAAGCAATAAAGTCTCCTCTCACCTCCTGCCTCAGAGTAACAACAGAATGGAGCTGCAGTGGCCAATTTCTTCAAGGACTGAGTGAAATCTCACTTTCTTACATGCCTGCACTTTCTGGAAAGAACCTTTCTACCCAGGCAGAACTAATCAGAAAGGAAACCATGTTCAGGTGAGAAAACCAGCAGCCATACTCACTACTGGCTACAATTTCCAAGGTCTTTTCAAACTCCAAATCCTATGAGGGACCAATTAAAACCAGTCAAAATAAAATCAACACCCTAAAAACCAGCTTAAAGTCTCCGTGGGTAGGGAGAATAAACAAGAAACCACGCCTGGGTGGATGACAGAGACAGAGACAGAGTCAGAGAGACAGAGAGACACAGAGAGAGAGAGAGAGAGAGAGAGTGTGTGTGTGTGTGTTTTGGGGGGTATACAGGGAGACCCTCAGGACTTAATTCCACTAATCCTAAATGAATGATGTTGGCAATCCACAGGAGCGTGAGTCCTTAACAAGTAAGGTCAAGAAAGGGGAGCTGAATACCCCACTCTGGTCAGGCGGCGATGGGTTTCCAAAATGAGTTAGAGTGGTTTATTACCCTAGGCCTCTCCTGACTTCTTCTTTCTGACTTGTGCCTGCTAAGAGGCAAGATCTCTTAAGATTTAGAAGAGAAAATAACATGAACTCTCAACTAGTGAAACCACTCCCTTCTTCATGGGGTCTGGGGGGTTTCTCTTGGGGGCTGGGTGCGCAGCTGTAGCGAACGGCTCAGCCAGTCTCAGATTATCCGAGTTTCAGCACCCCCCGGCAATCCCACGGCCCCGTAACACAGATGATAAGGAGTGGACTACGGCTCCAAGAAAATCTCCTCCAGGAAATGTTAAACTTATTATCTGAATTTTCATTTGAAGGAAAACATGTAAATTAGATTCATGGGGAAAAAAAGGAAAAGAAAAATGAAAACAAAAAGAAACCCTTACCCTTGCCCTCCCCCCCATCAATGGAAAGAAAAAGGCACTCACTTCCACATCTGGGAATTAAGATGCTTGTCCACCATAAAGTTAAGGGCACATCGGATATGGTTCCACCTCTTGTCAAAAACAAAATAGCCCCTTCCAATCTGCCGGCTCCCAAATGTGCAAAACTGAAAGAGAGAGAAGACGACGAATGCTTTCTGACGTCCCCAGCGAGGGCGTACGGGGCTTCCTTTCCTCAGAAACGGAGCTGATCGAGAGACTCATCTTCGCTGCTACGGCTCATACACGGCGTCAAAGGGCCGGGGGCCGGCTCGTGCCCAACATGGCGCTTGGGAGGACGAGCTCCCCCTCTGACTCACGTAGGCGCTTCGCCAGAGGGGAGCGTCCGGACCCCCAGCTTCTGCTCCGCGGTAGCCCGGGTCTGAGCCCCTGTACGGGGAAGGGATGGCGCCGGGCCCAGAACTTACGGATGCCGGCTGAGGATGATGAGCCGAGTAATGACAATCCAGTTTTCCCACAGACTCCTCCTTCTCGTCCCCTTCTCCCTCGTCGCTGGATCCCCGAGATGCTGGCTCAGTGGAAGGCAGGGGAGGGTGCGGAGACTCGTTGGCGGTGGGAGAGTCCGAGGGGATGTTCCCACCGGGCGGGGCCTGGAAGCCCGGAGGCCTGGGGGGCAGACAAGCAGGGAGGGCTGCAGCGCGGCTCTGGGCCCACGCCCCGCGGGCACCCGCCTGCCAGAGGCCCGGCTCCGCCACTGCCCAGGAAAGGCAAACCCGACCTGCGGGGCCTCGAGGGCCCGAGCCTCCTCAGGGTTGGCACTGCCCCCGCTGGGTGCGCCCCTGCCGCCCCCCAGGACTTTCTCCGCCCCAGGGGGCGCTCGGCCCCGTGCTAGTCAGTCTGGCGTAACTCCCGCCGTGTCCTCCGCGCCTGTGGGTCTGGGTCTAAGCGGCTCCTCCACAGGCGCACGTCCCTGTCACACCCGCGCAGACGCTCCAGTCTGACTAAAGGCGACGCGCCTCCCACGGAGCGCCCAAGACTCGCCACGGGCCCCGCCCCATCCTGGCCACGGCCCCCGCGTCTCTCGGGGGTCACCCCCTCCCCGCCCCCAGCAGCCCCGCCAGTCACTGCCTCTGCAGGACTCTGGGAAAGCTATGAGGGAGAGAGGGAGCGTGTGGCCCCTGGGCAGGGGCTCCCGCCATTCTGCTCCGCTCTGTGCTCGTGTGCCCTGTGGGACCTCAGAGGGCTCTCCCTCCGCTGAGGACCAACCTCCACCCCGTGGTTCCACGGCCTCCACCCTCGCCCTCTCCTCCTCTCCCGGAGCCCGGGCCCTCCCCTCTCCTCTCCTCTCCCCACAGCTTCCCAGGGACCCCAGGGGGGGTCTCGGGTCGGGCCAGGGGCTCTGCACAGAGCAATGCCCCTGCCCCCGTCCGCGAGCAGACGGAGCTCTCCTCACTCCCCTGGAGCCGGCCCCAGCCTCCCGCTCTCCCCCCTGCCTTCTCTCTCACCAGGCCCGAGCCTTCTCCACATCCCTCCCATCTCATGCTCCTCCCCGGAGCCTGGACCCTTGCCCTCCTTCCTCTGACCTGGTCACTCCCCTCCCCAGAGGGCCTCCCTATGGTAGGACACTGACCCTGAGACCATGACCCACCCCCTGGCACTCTCCATGCCAGGCCTGATGGCCCACGCCCACAACGCCGCATCGGCTGCCCCTGGACGCACTTGCCAACGCCAGAGGGCGTGAACGTGCCCAAGGGCACCGAGACAAGCACGAGGCCGCTGACCGGGCTAACCTCCTTGTTTAAAGCCTTGGGGCCTCCCCCCACTCCCACCCCGCCAGAGGTAGTGACACCCAGGAGGCACCGCTGCCCCGGCGCCGGGCGGGCCCAGGACATTACTGACCTTGGAAGACTGGGGTTGTGAGGTCTGGGTTTGTTAGAAACCAAAGGCTTGGATTCTGCAGGAAGCGCCCCGTGAGAGTTGGGGTGCAGTTCCGGAGCCGTTTTGGAAGGGGAGGTGTGTGGTTCCCTGAGAGGCGGCGTCTGCGTCTGCGGCGGCGGCGGCGGCTGCTCGGGGTGGCGGAGCAGCTCCTTTTCCCTGCTTTTGTTTTTGTGCTCGGCTAACAAGACATCGAAGCGTTTTCTGCGCCCCTGGACGGCCCTCCGCTGCGTTAAGGAATGCGTCTGCAAGGCAAACACAACAGAAGCTCTCCTGAGACCCCGGCCACGGGCCCTGGGCGCTTTCCACCCGGCTCCCCAGCCAGAGCCTGGAGCCCGGAGCCCGGAGCCCGAAGGCCGGAGCCCGAAGGCCAGAGCCTGAAGGCCGGAGCCTGAAGGCCAGAGCCTGGAGCCCGGAGCCCGGAGCCCAGAGCCCGAAGGCCGGAGCCTGAAGGCCGGAGCCTGAAGGCCGGAGCCCGGAGCCCAGAGCCTGAAGCAGCGCCTCTGACAAGCTGGCCATGGCCCCCAAGGACACACTTTTCCCCTCCCGCAGAAGGAAGACCATTCAAGGGCTAAGCTTCCGCCACAGGAGCGTGCTGTGGTTTCCATCGAGCTGGCCGTCGTGGGGATGAGGAGGAGGGCCGTGTCCCTGGCGCGGGCCCAGAGCCGTCAGCCGCCTCGGGGCCTGCCTCCAAGGACTCTGGGAGAAGCGCCTCAGTGGGGCACAGCGCAAGTTTGGGGCTGGCAGTAAAACACGCTGGCGAGGGCCAGCCTCACACTGGCCAGGCCCGCAGGGGGGCACAGAACCCAGCCGGAAGGACGGCCGGAAGCAGGGACGAAACCAAGGAGAGCCAGCGCCTCTCCCGGGGCAGCAGGGAGCAAGGCCAGGGCGGCAAAGCCCAGCGGGCCCCTCGCTTGAAAAGGCTCCAGTGAGGGACGATGGAGCCGGCTCAGGCCCGGCTGGGAGGCTCCGAGAGCGGCCCAGACCGGGGCACTGCGGGGGTCCCGGCTCAGAGGCCCTCTCAATTCAACCCCCAGAGGGCAGCCCCTTCCCGAGGCCCAGCCACCCGAGGTGATGGGCCAAGCCCAGGGCAGCTGGCGATTCTTCAGGTGCCCAGTGCCCACTGAGTGCCCCCCCCCCACCCTGGGATGTTCATGAGGGGCAGGAAGCTGCACAAGGGCCTCCAGACGGGACTGGCCCCAGCAGGGCGATGGCTCCAGGCGGCTCGCCAGCCGGGGCCGCCTCTCACTGTCTCAGAGCCGCCAAAGTTCTAGGTGACAAGAAGGGGCGAGAGATAAATAGGTGGCAGGAACGTGGAGGCCGCGGGGATGCAGCGTGCCGCCCTGCAGCCCAACCTCCTCAATGGCGGATGTCTGACAGCGAGAGAGGCAGAGCAGAGGGTGTCAGGGACCACCGAGCCCTTGGGACAGCTGCACAGTGACCCTCCCCATCACATCCCCCAACACCCTCTGATAAGGAGGCGTGCAAAGCCTCCCCAAGGGGCCCCCTCCACTCTGGACAGTGTGCCCGGCCTGAGGGCTCTTTCTACCCATCGTAAACAGTGCGGCCGTGCCCCCTCTGCGCCGGGCACACTGCTAAATGCTTCACGGATGCCATCTTGTTGGCAGGTGCAACGACCACAGCTCATTTTACATCTGGGGAAACTGAGGCAGGCAGCGGGTGAGTGACACGCCCAAAGTCACACAGTTGGTGTCTGAGGCTGGATTTGAACTCGCATCCTCCTGACTCCGGGCTCTACTCCCTGGACCACCTGCTCCTAGGTGAGAAGCCTTCAGATGCTCCGAGACACCTGGCACCTGGCTTTCCCAGGCCCTTCTTTTCCCCAGCTCTGCACATCCTCCCAGTTACCTAGGCCTTCCTAGATGGCCCGTGGGCCTGCCCAGGCCCTCGGCCCCCCTCCTGGAGGCCAGGCTCACCCCGCTGCTTTGCGCACTGACCCCACGGAGCGGGCAGCCCGCTATAACCAGACCACACAGCCCCGCTTTCAGGCCGAGCTCTGATGTCTCCGACCTAAGGAGCTCGTCCCAGGGCGAGCCCCCCCTTCCCCCCCCGGCTCCAAGGGAGCCGCGGACTTCCGGGCCGACGTCTCGAGAAGGCCTCGGCTGTGGGGCCTTCTGATTCTGGCTTTGCCCGCGTTTGCATGGTCTCAGCCGCCGACCCAGAGAAATGGGCCCAGCAGCTGCCAAGGGCTGGCCTGGCACAGAAGAGGTAGCGCGCAAGTGCCTGCTGAGGGCCTGAGAAAGCTGGCAAGCTCCCGTCCTCCCTCACACATCCCTCCCTCAGCCTTGGTCCCGATCGTTCAAGCAGGCCCAACCCGCAAGAACGCCCCGACACTTGACAGAGTCGAGCTGCAGTTCCCTCGGTGCCAGCGGGATGAGAGCCATCCTCACCAACCCCAAGCAGGGCTCCTCGAGAACTGCCTTTCCCTCGAAGTCTTTGCTAAATTTCTCTAATACATGCGCTTTAAAAAAAAAGTCAGGATCAAAGGCTCACAGGTGCAAAACTAGAACGGCCCGCAGAGGCCACCGAGCCCTATGCACCCATTTTACGGATGAGGAAAACGGAGACCAGAGAGGTGGCTGAGTTCCCCATCCCAGATCCCAGATGAAACGTCCAAGGCAAAATCCCCACCCTGGTCCTCCTTCCTCCCAGCCCAAGCTCCATCTGCATCACAGCCCACGCAAGTGCCCCAGGCCCAAGCTCTCAGTCCCCGAAGCCCGGGCTCTGCCCTCAGGGAGCCAGGCAGAGGATGTGCGGCACTTCCTCCCCTGCCTCAAGGGCGCCCCGGGGGCTGTGACCCCAGCCTGACTTCTGGACCCGCCACTTTGTTCTCGGCCCTCTGGGCTAGGCCGCCCAAGTTCACCGCTCCCCTGAGACGCCCTCCCGGGGAGAACCCGCTCTCCTCCATGGAGCCTGTCCCCCGGGGTCTCCGGGCAGCGTTAGCTCCGGGAGGGCGGCGGCCCGAGGCCCACAGGCACGCCGGCCACCCCCGACCCCCGAGCTTCGGCTTTCACCAGTTCCAGTGACCGGGAGGGGACCGCAGAAGGACAGCGGCCCGGTGCCCTCCCCCGCGGGATGGAGGAGGAGGGAGGGACGCAGTCCCGCGGGAAGGAAGGGCCAGAGTCTTCTGACCCCAGCTCCGGCTGGGCCCCCTTACAGGCCTGGGCCCTGACTTTCCCGGCTGATCCTGCACCATCCATCCTTGCTTTCAGCCTCTGCACAGCGTGGAGTTCCTGGGGAATCCCCTCTTTCCTCAAGGAGATGGCTTCCTTCCACGGCCTCATCACCTCATCCATCAGAGATGCCCGTAAAAGCTTCGTCCTCCCCAAGTCGAGAGTCTGCACTTGCCAGGCTTCCCTCACTCTGATCACAAACCTGCACTGGAGCCCTTGCTGCCTCCTTTGCTGTCTCCATCGTATCCTCAATCACGGCCTCCATCTCTGCCTCCATTATGACCTTGATCATGGCCTCCATTACAACCCTGATCACAGCCTCCATCACGGCCTCCATCGCAACCTCGACCATGGCCTCTGTCCCAGCCTCGATCCCAGCCTCCATTGCGGCCTCGATCACGGCCTCGATCCCGGCCTCCTTGGCTCCCATTCCTATGCCGGTAGCCTCCCCCTCCTCAGTGTCAGGGCTGCCTGGGAGCTTCCTCCACATCTGCAGGATGGCTGGCGGGGCGTTTGGAGCGTGTGACCTGTCCCAACTCAGCTGAGAAATGCGGGGCCGGGACAAGCCTCCGCGGGCTCCAGGCAGAGCCCTCTCTGGGGCCGCCTGCCCGGCCCGGCGCTGACCCTCGCGCTCCCCCCGCCCGCCCGAGGCCCGGGCGCCTCTCTGTGTCACACTGAAAGGTCCCCCTCCCCCCCCCTGCAGGGCGTGGATGGATCAGGCGAAAGCTTTTTTTGTGGCTGGGAGGGAGAAAGCTGATGGGGGAAGCCCAGGCTCCTCCTCCCCTCCCCCGGGGCCACAATCCTGCTTTTGCCTTCCGTGCCCTCTGCCTCGCTCGCCTCGCCCCCCACGACCCAGCGGGCGCAGGGAATCCTGCTTGAGAACAGCGGGGGCCCCAGAACAGCCTCCCACCGGCCTCTCTCCTTCCGGCCAAAGTCTCCTTTCCGGGGCACGGGGCTGGCCAGGCCCCTGCCTGAGGGGACCCTCGTCCCGGCCGCGGCCTGCCCGTCCTGCCCTGGCTCGGGCTCCCGTCCTGTGCGCCCTGCTAGCGGCCCTGGCCAGCCCCGTGCCCAGATACCCGCAGCCCGGCCCTCAGTCCCCCTCCTTCCACCACCCACAGCCTTCCTCTGCTTCCTGAGCTGGCAAAGTGGCCGAGCAAGCGGTAACGCAGGGGGAGTGGGCGCCGAGAGGAGAGGAGGAGGGCGAGAGAAGGGGGGCAGCGATGAGGGGGGTGGACGAGGCGACGCTTGGCCGGGAAAGCCAAGGGGAGAGGGAGCGCGCCACAGCTCAGAGCACGGCTGGCAGAGGCTCGAGTTGGCGGAGGGTTTCAGACACGGAAGATGTCCTGTACCAGCTGCGGGGGGGGGGGGAGGACCTGGGGGGCACCCACCTGAAGGAACAAGGAGGAGGAGGACAAGCCAGCGGAGGAGACGGAGGGAGAGGGCAGAGCCGGGCAGGCCTGAGGAAGGGGCGGCCACGGGGCTGCGTCCAGAAGCAAAGTCCGGCAGGAGGAGGACAAAGAGGGCCGGCCTGGCCGGCCGAGGAAAGCAGCCTGGGGGCCCGAGAAGAGGCCGGCCCTGGGGACGGGCCCCGGAGGGGCAGCCAGGAGCCCCGGGAGGCCCAGAGACCCCGGAAGCGTTTCACTGCCGCCACAGCGCACTCCTGCAGGGGCCGGGGTCCCTCGCCAAAGGGCGGCACGGGAGAGCGCTGCTGGCAAAGCTGCAGTCTAGGCCAAGCCCCCAAGGGGGCGCTGAGTGAGAGGCATCCTGAGGGGCAGTGGGGGGTCTGGGAGGCAGCCCGGGCAAGGCAGAAGACACAAGCAAGCGGGACGGGGATGGGCGAGACGGAGCCCAGCAACGTGGGGCTTTTCCCAGACTGACTGCGGAACAGTCGCCGAGCGCCGAGCCGCTGGCCCGGTCAGCCCGGGCATTCGGGAGCGGGCCCAACGGCCTGATTGGCTGTCCCTGCCTGGGCTGATGTGGGGGGTGCCGTGAAAACGAGGGCTCCCCGAGATGGGGCACGCGGTCGGGGGAGCGGCGCGCTGATGGCCTCCTTCTGCATCTCGGTGACAGAGGCCTGGGGCCGCTCCCGGGTAAGCGGGGGCTGCGCGGCAGCCGTCAGGCTCGGCGTGCGCCCGCTGTGCAGGGTGTGCAGGGGGGCCGCTCCTGCTGGGCACGGGGCACGGGAGAGAGAGGGCAGAAAATGCGGCCGCGGCTTAGAGTTCTCCTGGGACGACCGCAGGCGAGGGGAGCGGGCCCCGAAAAGCCGCCACTTTGGTGCAGAAGGGAGGCCGGACACTCCTTCCTAGCCAGTCTGAAGATGTGGACCCCCACCCTAATTTCTGCCAGACCCCACCCCCCTCCTTCCTCCTGTGCTGCAGAACGCTCGAGCAGGGGCGTCCGGGCCCAGCTTCTGCGCTCCCCGGACAAGGCTCACTGGCCAAGGAGACGGCGGGAGGAGCGGGAGGCCGCGGCGCGGCCCGAGGCAGAGGAGAGAGGGCGGCCTACCTTGCATGTCAAAGACCTAGTGCATGGCTTCTTGGTCTCCACATCGATGACACCGCAATATATGTCAGGATCAAACTCTCTCTCTGTCAGAAAGACACAGACACGTTAGCGTGAGCCGGGATCCCTCCCCTCAGGGACAAGGATCCCCCTCTCTCTGCACTCCCCGGGGCTCAGTGGTGATTGAAGGAAAAAAGACCCGTGACTTTGTTCTGCCAGGCTCCCCTCTTTGGGCCTCAACTTCCTCATCTGTGAAATTACAAGGCCGGACTCATCGCTCTCCATGATCCCCCCTGGAGAAAGGAGAAGGAAGCAGCCCTGCGGCGTGATGGCCTGTTGTCTCTCTCCCTGCCTCTTATCTCTGTGTGTCGCTCTCTCCCCGCCCCTATTGTCTGTCCTGTCTTCCTCCCTCCTTCTCTCTCTTTCTCTGTCTCTCTGTCTGTCTCTCTCAAAGGCGAGAGCTTCTCCTCCTCGCTGGATAAAGGCCCTGAAAACCCCGGCGCGGGCTCCCTCACCCAGGACACTTTCCGTGTTGTGTCCCGAGAGGCCGGGCGGTCCGGCCCGTGCGATCAGCTCCCGGCACTTGCCCTCCCTGGGCAAACGCCTCAGACCGCACCGAGGGGCTGCTCTACAAAGGCGCTTTCCTTCTGCTGTTGGAGCGCCGGGGCCACATCCCGCAGAGCCCCGGGAACAGCCCCCGGCCTCGGAGACACCTGGGGGCGCAACAGGAAGGAAGGGGACTCCCAGGCGCCCAGTGCCCCCCGTCTGAGGAAAGGGAGGAGGGAGAGAGCAGCAGGTACGCCGTTACCTGATAATCTCTTATGCAGAAATTTCCTATTATTGGAATGATCTTCCGACTTCTTTTCCAAAATTGGAGGGGCGGGAAAAAGACCTTGACCGTTCAGTATGTGTCCAGGGGAAGGCAAGGGTGGCTTTGGTATCGAGGGACAATTAAGGCCAGTCTTGATGGAGGAACTCACAGTAGCGGAGCCAGCCGACCCGAGAGCAGTTTTCAGTAGTGCTCCGTCCATCTTTGGGTGAATCTTCTCCACCTTGACCGAAGGCGTCAAGCTGCCAGTGACGGAAACAGAGAGGAAGTGGGCATCTCAGAGATGGGCAGGGAGTGGGGGGCTTGACCGATGCAGGGCCCAAAGGAAGGTCTCTTGGGAGATACAACGAGAGATCCCAGGGAGGCGTCGTCAGCAAACACACGCCAGGCCCAGCTGAATTCTGGGTAGAAAGCCCCCAGACCCAAGGCCATGTGGTGTCGTGGGAGCCACGAGACTGAGCCTCCCACACATGTTTGTTGGTGGTCCCGAGCAAGGCCATTCCCAAAGCCCAAAGCCCAGGTGAGGTGCCCACCCCTATGGGTGGGCAACTTGTAGATCACAACCCCAAATCCTTTTATCCTGGAGAATCCTTATGGGAACAATGTTCTTATATAGAAAAGCCTCCCAAATTCAGCCCCACTGGAAGAAAAGCCATCTTAATTAGAGAAGTTTGCAGCCTTACAGCATAATAATTCAAAGTAGGCTAAGAGGATGTTGCCAAGGGGCGAGGTCCTCTGGGAGACTGTAAATGAAGGAACAAAAAGCACTTCACATGAACATATCACCTGTACAGAAAATCATTCTGCTGCGGCTTTTAGAAGCTTTGTTTCACACGTGTTTTTGACAAGAGGTTTACCAAAAGGTCACTTTTAGCCCAGCTCTGCACCACTGAGGTGCTTTTATAGCTTGTGACCGCTCGAGCCCCTCGCTGGGCTGGCACTGGGCCGGTGCCCCCGGGCCCAGCTGCGGGGACCTCCGCAGACAAGGGCGTGCGGCCTGCCTGAGGCGGGGGGCCAGCGAGAAGCCGGGGGCCAGCAGCCTCCTGGACGGGCGCCTGCTCACCATTCTTGTGATGTGCCCACGGCCTGCCTGCGGGAGTGGGCGGTGCCTCGGACCCCTCCTCCCCTGCCCCCAGAGGACATACTCACACTTTTTCGGGGGCCGCCCGGCCGTGCTGCGCCGCCGATGCCGGCCTGCCGTTCCCGCTGAGCTGCGGCCTGTCTTTGGGTGGTTTCAGCAGCTTGGAGGTGGACGAGGCCGCGCCGACGACGCCTCCGCCGGCCCGGCCGCCGCCGGGGCCCTTGCTTTTTGTCAGGGAAGAGAAGAAGGAGTAGAGGGCCGAGGGCGGCGCCGTCAGGGGGGGCTTGTTGGAGGAGCCATGTCTTCTTTCTGGAAGCAGAAACAAAGAGCCGGCTCACTTGGGGCTTTCTCCCTGCCCTGCCCAGCCCCAGGGGCACCGCCGCCTCATGTGAGGCCATGGAAGCCACAGAACCTCCCGGTTCTTGCCGGGCCCAGCGATAGGCCCGCGCCCGGGCTCTCAGCGCTGCCCGTTTCTCTGCAGTTGGCGGTCAGAGGGCTTAGAGGCCTGGCGGCCTCCCCAGGGCTGGAGCAGGAGCGGGCCTCGGGTCTCAGGCAGATGGCGGCGGCGACGGAGGATCAGAGCCGGCTTCACTGGCCGGGAAGGGAGTCAGAGGCAGGGCCCGGTCCTGACCCTGAACCAGCCTCCTGAGAAAGCCTGGAAAAGGCTCCCGGGATCAGGGCCCGAGGCTCAGCACGTTGTTTTGCAAATAAAAAGTTTTAGTAAAATTAAAAAAAATAAAAAAGAGAACCCTTCTGAAAGAGTTTGAATCCCACACGGCCCCCAAAGGAACCAAGGCAAGCCTGGCAGCGTCTGGATGCCCCTGGCACCGGCCCTCGGCCCGCAGCTGTCAGAGAGGGCCAGGCACCCTGCCCCTTGCTCACCTGCCTCGCCCCATAATCAATCAGTCGATCAGCATTCATGAAGGGCTACCAGGCGCTCTCAGGAGGCCCAATGGGCCCAAACCGAAGGGATGAATAAGGCACCGAAATGTGAGTGGGCCTGGGCCCGTGTGGAGGAGGACGCCCTGCAGACCTGCAGCTGGCCTGGGGCCCTGGGCTGCTCCGCTTGAAAATGTGCTGCTCACTGGATTCTGTTGTATTCTCACCTTCTAACTACTTCCCAGTTATAGCTGGTCTGGCTCACGCCCACTGGGGAGGGCTGCCAGTGTGCCCACCAGTGTGCCCAGCTGGACACGCCAACCTATAATGCCAAGGGCTCAAGGGGCTCCCTGAGAGTCCCGCGGGGGGAGCACAAAGCTTGGAAGTGGTGGGCCGGCTAAGCCATGAACCTCAGTTTCCTGGTCTGTACGATGGGCTAATATAATAGCAGCACCTGCCTCTTGGGCGGTCGTGAGGACCAAATGAACCATTTGTGCACTTCTCTGCAGACCTAAAAAGCACCGTGTAAATGCTGGCCATTGTTACCCTCATATGCCAGAGGCGGGGACATCGTGTTGGCCATTACGGCCGATTCAGCTCGGGCTCCGGGAAGTGGCCATGGCCCTCCGGCCACACTGGCAGCGGACTCTCTGAGCTCTCACTGAAGCCTCGGGTCTATGTCCCCTCGCCGGACGCCCCCATCACTCGAGCCCTGAGCACTCCCTCCTGACTTTGCCTCGCTCCCACAGCCTCCAGCCTCGTCCGGGTCCTTTCTGCGTGCATGTCTGACCTCCCCCTGCTGACAACCCCGCTCACACCACCCTCAGGTTTAGGAGGAAGCCCGGCACCCCCCCCCCGAGACCCTCCCCCATTCACTGTCCCTCTGCGTGGTTTCCTTTCACTGCCCGCCATTCATCAGCCTGAACCCCTCTCTCTTACTCAATAACTCCTCCTTCCTCTGGGTCCCTGAGCACGGCACCTCTGAGCCCCCAGCTTTCCCCCCCAAACCGCGGTCCTCCATCCTGCCCGGCCCTCCGTCCCCTGGGGACTTCCACCACCCTGGCTGTCCGGCAGCCACAGACCTCCATTTGCCACGGCCTTCACGGCCCCCGCCCCCGGCTGAAATCGCTGGCTTCCCCCTGGTCAGTGGGCATCTGGAGCACCCACTCAGCCAGACTAAAATCCTCCGGCTTCTCGGACAAAACAACCAAAGTTGTGTCCAATTAACTTCCAAAATCACTTAGGTTTCCCTTCAAAATATTCCCCGTATTCAAAACCTCCCCGTTCCCATCATAATTCACTTTCTCACGTTAACAGTCAATGCGTTCGGGGCAGCTAGGTGGCTCAGTGATCGAGCCCCAGCCCTGAAGTCAGGAGGGCCTGAGTTCTAATGTGGTCTCAGACACTGAACATTCCCTAGCTGTGTGACCCTGGGCAAGTCACTTAACCTCACTTGCCTCAGCAAAAACAAATAAACAAAAAAATAGTCAAAGCGTTCTAGTTGTGGCCCTCGGGCCTTCTTCTGCCAGACTCCTGAGCTTCTCTAGATATGCATGTGTATGTGGCCAAACAGACCCCACTACAGACTCTGTTCTGCTTTGCTTTTCTGTTTACAGATTTTTAACAAAAAGGTGGGAAGTGCCCTTCGACTGGACTCTTTGGACGGCTGCACACCATGCCCCCTCACCCCGGGTCGTCCCCCCGATGGCATCCATCTCCCGCCCCTCGCCTTGGCAGGCCCCTCACCCCCAAGCCCAGCATGTATTTCTTCCTTACGTTCACTTCTTAAATCACTCTCTAGCTTTTTTCAAAGCTCTGCTCAATGCCCCCCCCAATTTATCTGTGTGTATTTCTCCCCTCCTGCAGGAGGACAGAAGCGCGCTGAGGCAGAACCGCCATTCTGATCCTGTGGATCCAGAGCCAGGCACAGTGCCTGACATAAAAGTGGGGGCTAATCATTAATAATAACTAGTGGATTGGCTGGAATGGTGTCAACCCCGCTGGCTGGCCAGACCACTTCATTTGCATGCTTGTAGTCTCTGTATTTTGTTTTGGTTTTTGCTGAATCTCCAAACCGGTTTCTCTTCATGTTTCTCTGAGTTTTCCCCACGAACTTTCTTTACAGAGAGACAGTGTGGTACAGTGGGTAGAGAGCTGACCTTGAAACCACTAGGATCCCATGCTTCGGTCCTACTTCTGATACCTAACTGCTGTGTGATCCCGGACAAGTCACTGAAACACTCAGGGCTCTGGACAATTTCCCCAAATTACAAATTACAGGGAAGCCACTGCTTTGGATGGATAAGGGGCCTTTCTTCAATAAGCAGCTTCCTGCAAACAAAGATGTCAAAGGTATAGTTCCAGCCTTTGTGTTGCTATAAAATAATAAATACATTTACATTCTACAGTCATCAGGAAAGTGTTTTTCCTGGATTGTTTTTTCTTTTTCTTTTTAGCTTTTTGTACTCATAAATAATGCTAAGAATAGGGATTTTCCCCTTCCTCCTTCTCTTCTTCTCCAAACTGATCCCACTTCTACATTATATACCATCAGAATGAAAGTATGAGTGCTTGGAACCCTAAGGAACCCCCAAGTTAGCGGTATGCCTCCCCCTCACAAAATCTCCCACAAATGGCCATGCAGTCTCTTCCCAGCACCTCCAGGAACTATCTTCCGACCCGTCCCATTATGTAATTCTCCTTGTTTTTGTTCTCATTGCCTCTAGTTGTACCCTGTAGAGCCAAGCAGAGTAAAAGTAATCCTTCCTCCCCATGACAGAGCTCCTGATTTTTACAGACCATGGTCATTCCCCCAGTAAGCCTTCTCTTTTTCTAAACCGGCATCCCTCACTCCATCCACTAGTCCACATAGAGCATGGTTGTGCTCTTACACATAACACCCTTCTACAAAACACAAGATGTATTTGCACATCCCACTGACGAATGTTGGCTCCTGGAGGGTTAACCTGTTTTACTTATGTCCTTGCAGAGAGAGGCTATTTACATTGACTGATGGCGTTTTTAACGCAGGGTGTGTTAAGCTTTCACATACACACATGCACACAATCACACACATACAATTTTAATAATTATTTCAATAGTTTTCAAGAAACTATTTTTTTCTTATTCATTTTTTAAAAAATTGTTCAAAAAAAGCCTCCACGAGATGGGCAGAAGGGTCCGTGACATAAAAACGATGAAGAACTCTTGCTTTGGAGTCTCTTCACTAACCTAGCTGGCTCCTTCTCAGTATTCACTGGAAATGAAATTTTCTGAAACACGATACTTCCAGTCTAGGCCACAGAGATGATGCTCTACCATTCCACTCATTTGGACACTAGAGTCACTCTCGGGTCCTTTCTTAAGGGAACTGGTTGGAAACCTGCCCTGCCTGGTCACATCGAGTCTTGGCTGGCTTTCTAGCCTCCCTTCCTTCCTTGCTTGCTGTCAGGCCCCTGAATCCTTCCTCCACACTCCTTGTCCCCATCTCCGCTGACATCCCACAGGCCCTTCAAGTCTCCCTCCGTGATTCCATCAGAGGCCCCTTCCCCACCTCCGAGCTCTTGCCGCCCCCTCGGCTCGTGGCCACCTGGTCCTCTGTGCCGGGCTGCAGGCTCCCCGAGGGAAGGGCCAGCCTGTCTCCCCAGAATGTGGCACAGCGCCCCGTCCCTAAAGGAGCCACAGTCTCGTTAGCATTGCAGGTACCCAAGAGCTCCCTTCTAAACACAATGAAATCCTCAATGATGATGGCAGGCCGAGCCACTGAAATTCTCAAGGAACCTCTCAGGCTCCCCGAGTCCCTCCATGTGAGCTCTGGTCCCCTTCATGAGCCGGTGAAGGGCTCTGTGCTTTCTTTCCCTTCTTCAGTGGAGGGGCTATTGGGTCATGAATGAAAAAGGCCGGGAGACATCCCCAGCAAGGACCCGGATAGCCCACTGCCTGGCCAACGGGGAGATCCTGAGCTGGCTGCACAAGGATGGGGGGCAGTCAAGGCCATCTGGGAGGGCCTCTCCATCCTTCTGAGGAAAAGATCACAGAACACAACCATGCGTCCCAAGAGACACCCTTGGAGGCCTACAGAGCCAGGCCCCATGTGACCCATGTGACTGGACAAATCACTTCCTCTCCCGGCGTCCTGGAGCAGAAAATCTCTAAAAGTCTTTTCAGCTTAAAATCCTACTATGTGAATGAACATAGTACGTAATAGAGTGTTTTATAGGGGTTTTTTGGGGGGTCCTCCATTTCACTGGCATAGGGGACATTTCCAGAGAGGAAATTCCCTCCACTGGGATGAGGAGTAGCAGCCTCTCAATAACTTCAGAATCTGAGGGATCTGTGTGCGGCACTGAGGGGCCAGGGTCCCGTGGCAGGGCTGGCTCGTTTACGCTGCCTCCCTCTGGGTACTCACACACCCCAAAATTTTGAAAATTTCTGGAATGGATTTTGGTGAGAGTTACAAACCAAATCAAAGAAGGCAGGGTCTGTTCTTCTCAAGAAGCTCCCGCTGAGAAAGCAAAGAACATTCTAAAACTGTCAAGCCCGGCAGAAAGTTCCTCCCCATGGGGTTAGGTAAGGAGAACGGCACAACGGAGAGAGTGCTGGACCTGCAGTCAGGACCCTTGGAGCTCTCAGCCTCAGTCTCTGTTTTCCCAATTATATCATAAAGCTGACCGTAGGCTGCCTTCTAGCGTTAAGCCTACGATTTATAACACTGTACAGCACTAAGTACGCATGACCAACTGATTATCTGTGGGTGCGTGACCTGCGCAAACACGGGGCATCCCTTCTTCTTGCTGGTCACTTATGGGACTGTTAGGTACATCAGGGTAGAGGTCAGAGGCAGGCCTGAGGTGGATTTCTGCACGTGCTCTGTGCCAATGGCATTAGAAAGCCAAAGGCTAATGCATCGCTGGTGTAGCTGTCAAAGCAGAGCAGTTGGCAACTGTGCCCAAAGGGCACAAACTGAGCCTCCCTTGATCCAGCAATGACCATTACTGCAAACAAGGGGAAAGGACCCACACGGACAAAAACATTTACGGCAGCTCTTTTAGTGGTGGCAAAGAACTGGAAATGGAAGGGCGGCTCACCGATTGGGAAGTGGCTCAACAAGTCATGGCATATATGCGTATCATGGAATATTGTTGTGTTGTAAGAAATCATGAGCTTGGGCAGCTAGGGGGCACAGTGGGTAGAGCCCCAGCCCTGAAGTCAGGAGGGCCTGAATTCAAATCTGGACATTCCCTAGCTGTGGGACCCTGGGCAAGTCACTTAACCCCAATTGCTTCAGGGGAAAAAAAAAAAAGAAATCATGAGCTGGCAGATTTCAGAAAAACTTTTATAAAGATTTACATGAACTAATGCTGAGCAAACTGAGCAGAACCAGGACACGATCATACACAATGCAAATTTTAACCACAAGTAACTTAGCTCTTCTCAACAATGTAAATGACCCAAGACAATTCAAAAAGACTCGTAATAAAAAATGTTTCCCATCTCTAGAAAGAACTAGAGTCTGAATGCAGGCCAAAGCATATGTGTTCACTTTTTTTGTTTGTTTCTTGTAGTTTTTCCCTCTTGTTCTTATGGTTATTTCACAACATGACTAATTTGGGAAGGGAGAAAAATCTGGAACTCAAAATCTTACGAAATGAATGTTGGAAGCTTTCTTTACGTGTAAATTGGAAAAAATATAAATTAAATTAAAATTTTTAAAAAAGCAAATATTTTTAAAAATTTATCATTATTCCTTCCCCTCTGCCCATAAAACACAGTATAAATATTGGACAGTTACCTATACATACAAACGCAATGCCACGTTCTCTCTCACATATGTGTATGTGTGTGTTTGTTATGTGTAAAAAGATCTGGATTCAAATCCTGATTCGGACACTTAGTAGCAATCTTTAAGTAGGTCACTAAAGCATTCAGGTAACCCTGAAAGGTATGGATCATAAAGAGCTGTAATGTGTGTACTCCTTATCAATGAAGTAACAAATCTTTAAGGGCTGATTTATAATTAATATTTCTTCAAAACACTGGAAAAATCGCTCAGCTAAGATCTCAACCAGTTTTATGGGAAATGATCTCCAATGTTGGAAGAAGGGGGCTCCAATTTATGGCCACTGAGATCATAGAATCTTCGACTGAAAACAGAGGAAGAAAATGAGACCAGAAGGTGTAAGTGTGTGGCCTGAGAGCCCATGGACGTCCCCAAAATAGTCAATACACAGAACAGAATGCTCACTCGGGTCAAGTTCCTACCTTGATGCCCTATGATTTTCCAGGCATGAACTGAGTCACTTGTAAAATCAACACGTTGTAATACAGGAATCAAGCCTCATAAAAACTGTATTTAAATTTACTGTTGAAGTTTTGGGCAATGCCAGAGTGATCCCTGCCAAGTCTAACAAATTTTTGGTTAAAAATGAAGAAAACATTCCATCAGTCAAAACATGCTACCTAAGGACCTTAAAAATAATAATAATAAAAAGCAAGGGGAAGCCTGTTGGTTAGTAGATTTACTGATGTTCCCATGTCCTCCCTTGCCTCTCAAACAAGGGACTGCCACTAACATTAAGAGAGTGTAATTACGAAGGAGCAAAAGTGAGTGTTTGTTCCCCTTTTCTAACGAGCAACCAAAAGTCAAAGCAGAGAGTCATGGGTACTTAGGGGAAGCACCCAAAAGCTTTGGCTCTCACTGCTATACACACATAATATTGAAGATACATCTTTTTAATTATGAATGTGTTCTTGTCAGGCTCCTGACTCTCCAGGCCACAGAGTAACCACTCTTTAATAAAAAGACACCCTGTAACTCATACCGTCCTCTCAATTTTACTGCAACACAGGTGCGGACAATTTTAGGAGGCACTTCTGTGTGTCCCACGGTTCCCTGAGAGACAGGCATTATTACTGTTAGGAGGCGATTTCAAGCCGTGCCGAGTAGATTTATATAATACCAAAACAAACACAAATAAAATACTTAAAAATCCAAGGAGCTCCGTACAAAGCGCTCAATAGCTTTCCCACTAGAAATAACAACAATGACCAGAAACAGCATTATCAATCCAGGTTTAAAATAATTACTCCAAGCTTACAGCAAGTATCCAGTTGATCCCATCCGGCCCAGGAGGAGGGCTTTTACAATGAAAACTTAACTGGGAAGTGGGAAGGAGCACAGAGCTGAGTGTAAAAACTTGGCTCCAAGGTGACTGTAGGAGCCCAAATTGCCTAATCAGATTAGCAAGGTCCTGAATTTGGAACTTTACCACTGAAATGCATGCTGCGCTGAAATATTGTGAACTCTCTGGTGTTTCCAGGTCTCTGGGCACAGCACAGACAGCTGGATCCCATTCACACCAGCAGCAGCATGAAAAGGCCACATTAGCAGGGGAAAGATTTTGGTGGGGGAAGGGCAACTATGTGAATGGACTGTAAATAATGCTGCTAAGAAGGTCGCAGAATTATGGCGACACTGAAGAATGGGGCTGCCAAACGGTCTTCCCAGGGGGCGGCTGAACCCTAATTTTGCCCTTTCGAGGGGAACCGCAGCTGTAGCGGGGAGGAACCTGCAGCATTCCCTGAAATGCCCAGGTCGCCTCCCTGCTTCTTGCTTTCTGTATTTACAGGAAAACTCCAACTGCCTAGAAAGGAAAACGAAGGGGATGGGGTGGGGAAATGGCCGGGAGTCCAGTTCGGGACAGAGCTCCCGCCCGTTCCCAAACGGCCGGCTGCAGGGTCCCGTCCTGCTCCTTTAAGTCGGCTCATCACGGCAGGACGGCGGGTCTCTGGAGGCGCACCTGCCGCCACTTAAAGCCGGGCTTTGTCTCCCCCGCGCCTGGCACACAGTGACCCAAGAGGGGCTGACCTCCATGGCGCTGCCGGCCCGGCACTGACCCATTTGGCACCTCGATCCCAGGACGACATCCGGGTCTTAGCTCCCTTCCACTGTGGGAACAAACCTAAAAGAAACAGGATCTCCTTCCTCCTCCCCCCACCTCTGCCCAAGCGCCCACCCAGGCACACGACGGTGGGGGGCACGAGGGGGCGTCGCAGCCCCGTCGGATACCCACAGTCCTGTCCCTATCTGAGCGGAACCAGCCTGCTGTCATTTCCCCCTGCGGCCTGCACCGGAGGGCCAGACTTTGAGTAAGAATATCTGCACGGTTTGAGTGTCAACAGAGGAGGAGGAAAAACAACCTACACCTCCCTACTGGCTCTGCATTTATTGTCCCATAAAAGCAGGTCACTGTCATCTCGATTTCCTGTACCGACCACAATCAGCCCAAGTAGCAAAAATACCCCCAAAGAGTCCCGGACAAAAACGCTCCGAAGCCACGTTCTTGTTTCTGGTCACAACGTTCAAAACGAGCGGAACAAGGCTCCCACTAAACTTTTCAAAGAAGCCTCAACCCCCCTGCTCTGCCCAAGGCTCCGCTGCCACAAGCTCTGATCTCATTAGAATTGGCATTATTTGTTGCTTTTCACCCGGGTCTGGTCTGAGCCAAGAAACGACTGCAAAGGAGAATCAGAACTCGCCTTGGGGAAAAAGGAAAGGGACTTGATAATTCAATTAAAGGAGCTATTTTCTTTGAAAAGTCAGTCTTCGGCAGGCATCTCCAGCAGTGAGAGCTGCCATTCCGAGGAACAATGAAATGACAGCACCATCTGTTGAATCCCCTGCTTTGCGGCTGCCGTCAGATCCTTACTGCCATTTTTCACTAGTTTTGTGTCTTTTTTTTTAAGGAGTGCAGCAGCCTCAGCAGCTACCCAGCATATACCGAAAGGATGCCCGTTTATCTCCCGCTAATAATGCTTCGATGACTCCTTGGGAGGCAGGTCCATGTTTCTTCCCCACAAATCTGGAGAATGTTTATTCCAAAATATGCTAAAATGTATTTCACCGAATACTACGCCCAGACAGTCAGAGGCTCATGTCCCAATAAGAAACGGTGAAAATGACTGAGAGTAAGCCAACCCTAGCTGTCCCGCAGGTACAAACGTAATCTCTTGGAAAACTGTCACCCAGGGCCCCTGAGGATCAGAACTCTCTCAAGCCCTCCAGACTGGGGAGCTGGTTTTAAAGCCATCCAGTCAAGCTGACTGTGGGGAACGCCACGCAATCTGAAACCAATCAGAATTAAACAACTGGGGTGCCCCACTTCCTGCTGGGAGAAGAGTTCGCAGGTACCACGAGCATCAGCCTCCGGCGGGGGGGGCGGACCCGAGTCCTCCCTAACAAACCCTCATTGTCCCCTGCCAGTTCGTTCTCTCTGGCGCACTTAATCTGAGCCAGCGGCCGGCTGCCTGGCGGGGCCGCTGCTCCCAGAGGCTCAGCCCACTCTGAGACCTCGGCAGAGGGGGTCCGAGCTCTCGAGCGCCCGGCCGGGGAGTGGAAAAACAGATTCCACAGGAAATCCTGGCAAGCGGCAGGCCCGAGGCCACAGCTACCGCAACGGAGACCAAGAAACAAAACACAACCGGGGTGAAAAAAAGCAGCGTCGCAGTGTGACTCCATTTTTAGACAGCGACGTAAACAATCCTGGCTCCAAAAGGGACATCCGCGTTGGAGGCTCGGGAGCAGCACTGGAGCGCAAACCTCAGCCTTCTGCCCGAGTTAATAGCAAACCCAGCTCCCATCTGCTTCTGAACTTTGGCCAAATCGCTCAGATGACACTTCAGGATGGCTTATGTGGGCCGACCGCAGCCGCTAATCCCTCGTCGCGGGATGATCCGCTGTGAGCACCGCAGCCCCGGCTCCCGGGCCTGCCCGGGCACCGAGGGCACCCACTCCCGCACACAAACACCCACGCCCTCCTCCCGGCCCCCGGCCCCGCTGCACAGACCGGCACCAACCTTCAGCAGCAGGCTCCATGCAGAGCCGGGCTCCGGGCCAAGTCTCGCCTCTGACAACGGCACGGGAAAACTCAGGCAGCGCGCTGCGCCCGCCGCCCGGGCAGAGCAGGGGCTGCTCGCGGAGGGCTCCTGGGAGACTTCCATTCACCTCGGCCGGCGGGGTCCGCCTGCACGCTTGCTGCTAGAGGCCGGCATCCCCCCTCGGGTCTGCCCACCGCCTCCCAGGACGCTCCATGTTTGGGCTTATGTAACATTTGCTACTACTGTAAAGAGCACTTGAATTACAAAGGTCCTGGCAGATAAACAGAAAACAGGAGGTGGAGTCTAATTTTATCTAATATGGTCATACAAGGAGTCCTTGCTGATGTAAAGTAATCCTATTTGGACAGGGACTTGCCAGGACTCCAGAAGGTGGAACTGAAAACCATTTACTTTATTAATTACTTCGCAGGCTCGCTTTTGTGAAGGCCTTGAAAGTACCCTGGGGAAGGCCTTCCAAAAAACGCCCACCTCCAGGCCAAGGAGAGCCCTTTGGCTCTGGGGCTAGCCTGGGACTTCTGGGGACTTGGAAGCAGCGGGCAGGCCTTCTCCCGCCTGTCTGCCACCTTCTCCACGAACCGCAGTCGTGTTTTGCTGAATTTATGGTCAATAATTTCATTTTTCATACAAAGGAGACAAATCCAGCTCCACACACAGGCACCTGCCTGGCTTTTGTGTTTTTCCGGCGGCAGAAAGCTGCTCCCTCGCTGACTTTCAGGTGACATGGGACAGTCAGGCGACCTCACTTTCATTCTCAGAACTCGCCTTTTTTCCCCACCCAGAGGCCCACGGCAGGTGTTCTCCGGCTCCAGCAGGAAGCCCCCCTTCCCCACAGCATTTCTAACTCGTCTCCCACCGTCTCCATCCCAAACCCAATTTCTCAATCTCGGGAGGCAAAGCATCGCCTCATCTTGGAATTTTACAGCGTTCCGGAGCTCGGGCCCAACACCACGAAGGCCCCCTCCCACATCCCGGAGCCCGCCGGGAAGGACGCGCGCCAGCTTTCCAGAACGAGCCTCGGGAGCAGGGCCAGAGGGAGGCAGGAAAGGGAGAAGGAGGAAAGATGGCGCCAGGCCCACGAGGAAGCCTCCTGAAAGGCGCGGAGAAAACCTACCCAGCACACAGGAGGCAAGGCGCCTCCGCCACCAGCAGTACTAAGGGCTTCCCCCAGCTAAGCTCCCCGAGGGCAGGGCCCCAATCTCTCCTCTCATTCCCAACCGTGTCTAACCCTGCGGGCGGACGGATTCGGAAAACTTGGCTCTGGAGGACAGCTCCTCATTGTTTCCACTCTCCAATGAGGCCTCCATAGGCAGAGGAACTGAGAATAGAATGCTGGGGACAGGGCCCGGGGCCTGGAGCCCTCTGGGGCCGCCTGCTCAGGGACCCCTGCCCCTACTGAGCTGATGCACAAAATGCGCGTGCAATGCAAGGGAAGCCAGGTGTCCGGAAGCAGCGACATCATTCAAAAAGAGGGCGTGGACCCGAATGGCAATCACCAAGGTGCCCGCGCCACCCCCTCGGCCGCCGGCGGCCACTTTCTGCCTGGAGCGGGAGGGGAGACCTCCCTCTGTCTTCTAGGAAACCATCTGCCCGCCCGGCGGCTGGGGGAGATTGGAAAGCAAAGGACACGAAAAAAGGGGTCAGCATTTTCAGAAATAACAAATAACAATTACAAGACGCTTTGCAAATATTCTCTCACCCGATCTTCACAACTACCCTGAGAGGAAGCCGCTATTATGTCCACATTGCAGCTGAGGAAACCGAGGCAAAAAGCGCTTGCGAGGCTTTGCCCAGAGTCATACAGCTCCCAAGTGTCTGCGGTGGATTTAAACTCGGGTCTCTCTGGCTCCGGGCCCAGGGCTCTGACCACTTTGTCATTCTTTCTCCCAGATACTTGGCCAATGCCTTGCGAACACAGAAGACGCCTGCCACCCGTGGTTTCGATGATAAATACTCTATTTCACCATGACTTGGGGTAGACGTCCTCCTTCCCCAGTGACTTCTTCATCTTCTCTCCCGAGATTTCATGTCGCCACCAGGACCCCGCTCCAGCTTCTGCCATGGCCTGGTGGCCCCCCGAAGCCCCGCCAGCAGGCCTGGAGCCGGGCCTCTCAGGGACGCACCGGGGGCTCCTGACCGCACACGGATGATGCAGTTTTCACGCCCCATGACTGTTTCTCCAACGGCTCACGTCCCCCCTCAATCTGGCGCGGCTGAAGTTGGTTTTCTGAATCCCAACAGAAGGTTCCACAGCTCTCTCTACTCCCTCCTCATCTGTTCCCAGGCCGTCCCATTGTCGGTGACCCCCAACAACCGGTCAGCGGGTTAGGTGCCCGTCCTGACTCTCACTGACAAATGCATGCATCTGGGGCAGCACTCTCTGAGCTTGTGCTTGAACATTATAAAATTTGTTTTCTAGGTAATTCTATGTATTTTATTTTATGCATTTAAAAGCATCCTTCTGAGAAGACTGCCAGAGACTACAACAGAAAAGATTAAGAACCCTTGACCCCCCCCCCAAAAAAAGAAAAAGAATCCTTGACCCAAACCTAGAGGCTGATCCACATCCAAGGCATTGATCAAAAAAAAAAAAAATTTACAACTTATATGTTAATTATGGTCTTGTTCTCCATGAACTTCTGGCTAGCTCACCTCTTTTTTTTTTTTGCTTTTTGCTGAGGCAACTGGGGTTAAGTGACTTGCCCAGAGTCACACACTAGGGAAGTGTTAAGCATCTGACACCAGATTTGAACTCAGGTCCTCCTGACTGCCGGGCTGGGGCTCTATCCATTGTGCCACCTAGTTGCCCCATAGCTCACCTCTTAAGAGTCAAGCAAACAGATGCAAACAGGTGATTTTTCTCCCTTCTCCCTCCTTTTCAGTTTCATGAAACTCTGGCAGGTTCTCTCTAGCTAGAAGGCTTGGGACCATGATCCCCAAAAGTGATAACAGGATCAGCCTGCAGAAGCTCTCCCAACAATGAGCAAGAAGTGATGAATGCCCGGCTCTGGTAGCCCATCTGGGCTGGAGGGCTAAAACAGAAAGCACACTAGTTTTTTTCCCTAAGTCATTTAGCAGAAAAATCATGACTTTTAGTAATAAATCACCTAAAATAAATAGATTAAATATTTCTGCTCAGAATAACATAAATGGAAATCTATTAAATTGTGCAAGGTAGCTTAGCACTGCAGAGAGTAGCCTGAGAACAAAACACCTGAGTCTGAATCCTTCTTGGGTATGTTATCTTTAACCTGCCTCAGTTTCCTCCTCTGCAAATATTAACAGCCCAAATCTCTAGGGCTACTGTGAGAATCATAGACAATGAAATACTCCCAGTGCTCTGCATAGGCCTTAAAGGGCTCTGTGAATGCCAGCCCTGATTATTATTATGCTTGTGTGCATTCCACCTCCCCCCACCCCCAGTGTAGCTTGGCCTTCCTGAATACTGCCCCTGAATAGTTAAGGTATCACTTTGAAAGCCAAAAAGAAAAAAAAGAAAAAAAAGTGAGAGACACTTTTGGCCTTCAATCTGTCTGTAATAACTCTTTGGTTCAGGGCTGTTTCCTTACACACACGCACTCCCCCTCCCTCTCTCTCTCTCTATCTCTCTCTGTCTCTCCATCTCTGTCTGTGTCTCTTTCCTTCTCTCTCCATCTCTCTCTCCTTTCATCTCTATATATCTCCCTATCTCTCCATCTATCTATCTCCATCTATCTGTGTCTCTCTCTCCTACCCCTTCAATCAATCACCCAACCAATAATATTTCCGTCCTCCTGGGGATCCGCTCTAAGAAGGAAGCGATCCCTCCTTCTGGGGAGCTCCCGTCCCCCTGGCAGACCCACAAGCCGCCGGGAGGCGTGAGTGAGGAAGGGTTCTGAAGGCCGCAGAGGCGTCTGGCTCACACCTTAAGGGAAGCACAGGCTGATTCACGGCTGTTAAAGCCCCCAAACGGGACTGGGAGTTGCCCACCCCCATTCTGATCTGGGGCACAAAGGGAACACTGAGTTGGCAAAAGCGCTGCCCACTCACAGGGACGAGGCCGGAGCAGAGGGTCAGGTGGCCAACGGGCGCGTCACGGCCCTCGGGGCAGGGCAGCCTTGGAGAAAGAACTGATCCCTGGGAAGCAACATAAGCAAGAAGACCGGGGCTCCCCAGACCAGGCCAGGCGAGACCTGTCAGGAGCTCCTCCGCCAATGACGTCACCAGTCCCCAAAGGCCGCCTGCTACTCCACAACTCGCAGTTCCCGGAACCTCCATGGAGGCTCCCGCTGGGGCCCTGCCAGCCCTCCCTGAGAGGTCCTCCTTTCTGTCCTCGATGGGCTCCGGGCCACAGCAGGTCAGTCAGGCTCTCACTGGTTCTGACCGGACGCTCGTCCCTGTGGCCCTTGAAGGGGGGGAAACGCTAAGGAAGCCATTCAGTTGTGCTCCTGAAAATTCAACGGCCAGGGAGGGCTTTGTCAAGAAACATCACTTTACTATTACTCAAAACGCACCATTATCAGTGAAGTGGGATGAAGTTCCAATCAGAGCTCTCAGAGTCTCCTCCAGCTCGGCGGGCCAAGCGGGCAGAGCGCTGAGCCTGGGGTCGGGAAGAGCTGGCCTAAAATATGGCCTCAGACACTCACCGCCGTGTGACCCTGGGCAGGTCGCCTAACAGTCTGCCTCGGTTTCCTCAGCTGTAAAACGGGGTCAGGACCCAATAAGATAAAACTGAAAAGCACCAAAGCCAGCGCCTGGCACACAGTAGGCGTTAAATAAACGCTTGTCCCTGGCTGGCACCATCTGTCCAAGTGCTGGGACTGACCAGAACATTTCCAAGCAGAGCAAACTTCTCGTCTACGATCCATCTAACTGTTCCAACTGCTCGCACACAGACAAATCAAATCCCTCCTTGCCACCCCATCTGCCAAGCCCTGTATCACCGTGCGAAGGACTCAACATCCCAAATGCTCAAGACCCAACACTGCTGAGACCCCCAGCCCACGCATCCCCGTGGACGACGAGGCCTCGGGCCTCGCAGTGAATCAGAGGCCAGGCCCACCATCCTCCAGAAGACCCCGTGTTTTACACAGGCTCACCTCGAAAAGAACGTCATTAACTCCCGGAACCAAATTGCAAATCGCATGGAACGGAAACTTCCACAAGCAGCCTCCTCCCGGCTGAAGTCCGCTCTTTCAAAGGTCCCCATTAAGTCACTCTCGGGCTCACAAAAAATACCGAATCCCCAAGCTCCGCACCCCAACTCATGATCCGAGCAGTCCGGATGCGCCCCGGGATGTTTGCTCAAACGCCACAGCCCCTAATGGTCCCTAACAGTCACAACGTACGATCTTCAAAAAGCCCTAGAAAAAACAAACGTTTGAAGGTTCCAATGCCCAATCACATTTTCAGCGCTGGTTGCCTAACATCTTTCAGGAGTACTAACTCAACACTCCACCCTTTGAAATCTTTTTTCTCAAGTAAATGTCTACAAAAGAAAGTTTATGATGCATGAAAATCTGGCTTCAGATCTTCTTACCAAGCTTCTTCCGTGTCCTGCTGAATTCAGCCATCACTGGCCCAGCAGATTTACCATAAAGTGTCAACACTGGACACTTTAAGAGTAATAAAAGCATGGGCAGAGACAGAGCTAGCACGTGAGCTGCAAACCAGCAATGCTGGGAGCTCACCTTTCCAGAAAACATTTTATTTTAATGTCCAGTCTAGGAGGTATTTGGGAAAAAAAATCACACACTATCAATGGATGCTTAGAGACAAAAATTGTGTACTGTTCTATGAAACATACATCAATTCATCAAAAAGAAGAAAATTATGTTTCTGGTCATGAATTGCCCATAATAGGGACACAACGTTTTTTCCTCACATTTCCATTAAAGGATAAATTACCCAAGGCTTGTTCATTCTCCATTAAAGTATTTCAAGTAAGAAGGGTAGAAATGAGACTTATTGCTTGTATTCTAGTGTATTTCAAATGATGAAAATTACTACATGAATCTTTTCCTCTTTTTAAATATCTGAAAAAAAAATATGGGATTTGATAACATTTACCTCAATGATTTCACATTTTTAAAGGCATTACAGTTACAATCTCCAGATATGATCCAGCTTGGAGGAAAAGAAAAGAATTTATTTTTTAAAAAATTTAAGGTCATGTGTAAGCACAGACCAGGCCCAAGAAACTAGATAAGCAAACTTTTCTCAACAGTTATCTAATCAAATTGGCAGGTGTCATGTATAAAGCAGTATTAAACACTCCCTCTCCTGGCCACGTACAAAAGCACATTACCAGCAAGTTCTAATTATCAGAGAGAAGGGGTGTGTGTGAGAGAGACAGAGAGAGAAATATGAATATCTGAGTCGTCCTGGGGAAACTACTATGGGTCAGAAAAATATAACTAAAATGTGAGATCACTTGGATAAAGTACTTTTTAAATTATCTTAAAGTCTGATAGACATGAGAGTAATTGTGATATGAATTTATAGGCCTTCCAATTATTTATTATTTCTTTAAAAGCTGAAGCAAAGCAAAATGATAATATCCAATCATTTTCAAGTACAGGAAACTAAGTCACAAATATTATTGCTACTAAATGTCTATTAACGCGCAGAGTGCTGTGGTGGGCAGGGGGGTGAAAAGACCAAAATGAATCAGTTCCTGATCTGGAGGAGCTGTTTTCTAACAGTGGGGAGTGAAAGAAGCGAGATAAGTCTTGGATAAAGGGCTCTAGGAAGATATGAAGAAGGAGGAGGAGAAAAAGTCTGAATCACAAAAGGCTTTGGTGGAGGTAGCACCTGAAGCTTTAAGAAGGAAAAAAAAAATATTCCAAAGGATAAACATGAAACATGGGAAATGAGGCAGGACATCTACAGGGGGTAAAAAGGACAGAATCCCTTTGCTGAATCCTCTCATCTTCAATCTGCTCACCTGTAAAATGGGAATAACCATAGCACCCAATACCCAAGTTGTCACAAGAAACAAAGAACGTAACATTTGTAAAGAACTCTGCAAACTCCTGAATGCTACTCTATCAATGCAATTATGATGGCAATGATTTCTTTCACCGCCTCACTAGAACCTCAAAGTGCTCCCGGCTCCTTGTGTGGGACATCACCTGAACAAATGGAAGGCATTTTACCAGCTGCTCCAAGGTGAAGCCGCCCCCAGCTAACACACGGGCAGTGTCTGGCCCAAAGCGGCTGCTCTATCCATGTTCACTCCTCTCCCTTCCCAGGCCAGAGTGGGAAAAGCTCTGGCCTTGGTGCTGGAGGGCTCTGGATTCCAATCCCGCCCGGGTCACTGAGTACATAAGTGACTTCACCTCCCTCTGCTTCACTCAGCTTTCTCAGCTGTAAAAGGAAGGTGAGGAGGGAGATTAAGCCAATGCAAAGATCCTCTCTGGTTCCGATGGCTAAGTTTAATCAGATGTGTCTTACTGAAATTTTAATTTCCAAATAAAGGCAGAGGAAGCTGCCACTAGCAGGCTGCCTCCCCACATCATTGTACTATCGGTCTGTCAGGATTCCCTCACATTTAGAGCTGCCTTAAAACGTGCTAAGTCCCCCCCCCCAATTCCATCTCTCTTATGTCACTAACGTCTAAATAACAAAAGCAAATATACAAATCAATACACGGGGGGGCCAGAATGCTTAATCAGAGCTTTTGTAGCTAGGAATTAAAAGCATGTGCCCATAAGTGGTATTGCATAATACACAGAGGAACAATGAAAAAAAAAGCATTTTGATACTTGTATAGTGTATGGAGGAGGGGAACAAAAATAAGTTCCTATTAACTGAGACGTGCATAAATCACTGCCTATTGAGCTATTGAGATTTGCAGAAAATTTAATTAGCACTAATCACTTTGTGGTGAAAGTTAAATTCATTCCTGGGATTCATTTTGCATTTTGATACCCAGTGATGCAAATTGCTGATCAAACAGTCAACTTCCTATTTCCTCTGGGAGTAAAAATAATGTTACCAGTGACATGTTTCATCTTGCATGTGTCTGTGATGACTGTCTTAAAGCTCTGGGTTAGTGACTGAAATATTACTAATAATGCCCTTTTGGTGATAACATAGATAAAAAGCTAGTCAACTTCCTCCCTGAAAGACTATCTTTATGGCTCCGAAATAACTCCATAAGCATCGACAGTTATGCCAAAAGGAGCCAGACCTTTGACAAGGTTAAACCAAAACAAGATCAGGCCTCTATGAATGGCTCACTGGGGAAACGAGGGCTAACTGGACTATGAAAGTGGATAAGGAAGAGGATCTGCAGCAGAATATCCAGCCTCCCCACGGCCTGCACAAACACTCCTGCCTCTCCCCAAAGGAGGAGCTCCCCGCGCTGGCCTGCGGGGAGCTCCATGACAACAGGCGACGTTGCACCGCAAGGATCGGCTGATAATTGGGGACGTCTGCACGCGCTGGTGGAGTCGCGTAAAGTGAAACAAGATGACAAGCAAGTGCTTCATTCTGAGAATCCTACGGTCAGCCTATGGACTGCTCAATGAACGGGAAGGAAAACCGGTGGGTCCTCGGGAGACTGGCGTGCGCTGGATGCTTTAAGGAAGGGGGGCCAGCTGATTACAGCAGCCAAAATTTATGACACCGTGAAAGAAAAATGCTTAATTTCCTATTTAGTCTCCAAACCAAAGGAAGAAGTTACTATCACAAAAGGGCCTGAAACAGCCAATCCCTAATAAGTTAAAGGGAACCCTGTATTCACATTCCCTCAAAGGCTTTTACAAACAGGAGACAGACAAAAATAGCCACTTGCTGCTGAATGTTCCTAAGTAGATTAAATTTAACTATCTGGTAGCAATTTTAAGATCTTAAATAATGCACTTTCTGTGTTTCAAGGGTTATCTAAAATAGAAACTAAGGGGGCAGCTAGATGGCACAGTGGATAGAGCACCAGCCCTGAAGTCAGGAGGCCCTGAGCTCAAATCTGATCTCGGACACTTAACATTCCCTAGCTTGTGTGACCCTGGGCAAGTCACTTAACCCCAAGTGCCTCAGCAAATAAATAAATACATAAAATAGAAACTAAGGTCTTAACCAAAATACCCCATTACACTAACATACATTTTGCTCTGACGATGACATATTCTGAAATGATTTCACTTACAAGGTGTGAGTAATTCCTATGTATTCATCCTCTGGCAAAAATGGCATTTAAGAGACCATCTTCTGTGCTAGTTCTTGTAAACTACAGCAGCAGCAGCCACCCCTTGACTATTGTTGTTGTTGCTGTCCATTTTCAAAGAGACCAAAATGACATCACCACGTTAGAATCGAGTTACCATGCATCCGACTGTGCCGATCAGACTGATACGAGCTTGGGACGCTCTGCCACAGGTCGGTTTTTAAGGTACCCCAAAACACCAAAGTGTGGGAGAGAGATTCCATATTATGTGAGGAACAAAACAAGCTATACCTTTTCTCTGAAGCCTGTGACCTTTCAAATCTCTTCAAAAGAGAAATTATACACCAAAGTTAAAGCTGCCTCCATTTACTAGGATAGTCAGAATCCAAAGGAAAGCTAAAAAAACAACAAAAACCAAGAATACACCCAAAAAACCCCATGAACTGATACTCCCTGAACCCCCCCCACTCACAGACCCAGGATTACCCCAAAACCCACCCCGCAGATCAACCCCTTCTCTCTCTCCCCCCCAGGGCTGGGGAGACCCTAGCTACAGCCTGCAGAAGACTATCTGGACCCCAACAAACATGGGGGAGGGGGTACAGTACCACAACGCTGCACAATGCCAAACCAGAGAAGTCAGGAACCAAGGGAGCGGGACAGATATGGGGGACTCTTTTGGGCCTGAAAGAAAGCACCCAGTAAACAGGTGGGGCCAGTTCTGAGCACTCCCAAATCCCATGGGGTAGAGACCTAGGCTGGTGAACCAGGAATTGCCCAGTGTGATGTTTCGAGATCCAGCCTCCACAGAAACCATCATCAGAACGGGTAAGGTCAGAAAAGGAATAGGAGAAAATCAGAAGAAAAGGGAAAAAAGACTGAAATGAGTCAAGATCTCAGGAAGAAGAAAATTCAAAGACCCCGAACATAAGCAGATAAATCAGGAGGAAAGACACTGTCAGCAAAACAAAATGTGCCTTGTAGCTCTAATAAATCAGCTCAGGCACCTATGAATAAATGCTGCAAAATAAAGGAAAATGATGCAATATTGATGAGACACAACACCCTACACAATAGGAGGAAAATCTGGAACCATAAGGTGCTATTCCTGAAGGGTTTGAGAGAGAAAAGAGAATGATGAGAACAGAATGTATGTCCTGCCCAGCAAAAATAATGGGTGGAATGGAAAAACTGGAATATTCAAGGGCAATCCTCTCCAGTGAACAGAGAGAACAAGAAATACACAGAAGTGAAAGATTCCAAGAAGAAGAGAAGCAAAAAACAAGAACTTTCAAAGAAAAGATGCTCCCTCTGGCCATCATGATCTCAAAGGAAGGGTACGGAACAACCTAGGGATAGTAAGTCTCCTCAAAGAACATGAGAGGCCAAAATCCAGAACACCACAACCAAGAACAGGTAGAAGAGACCCGCCCAGAACTTCTGAACAGAAAGAATATTCCAATGGAAAGCCTTTACAGATCACTTCCAGGAAAAAACTCCAAGACATGTGGTGATGAAACACAGCCACTTAATTTGGAAACAACAAACTGCAGGCCATCAGAAGAAAGACTTCCAAGTACAAATCTAAGTAAATTTTTAAAAATCCCAGGCTCTTTCATACCCAAAAGAAAGAGGAGGGAGTGGACTAAGGGGCTAGGGCACCCCCCC
>JAJPUD010012993.1:987-46424 GCA_023553655.1 Myrmecobius fasciatus
GGGGGTGGAGAGAAGAACCAAATCCCACCACTCTCTCTGGTATAAGGGTTACTTACGCGCTTACGGATGGGCTCATGGTGGGGGGTGTGGGTTCCTGCTTGACAATGGGTGAGACGATGGCCGGATGGGGGATCCCTGATGTGGGCAGACCATGGTGGGAAGGGGCCACCATGTGTGGAGAGAAGCGACTGGAAACCAAACTGCCAGGGGAGAGAAACAAAGCATAAGAAAAGATATAAGGTCAGAATTAATGTTCTAAGTCTACAATCAGAAACTACCCCTAGCCTTAGAGCATGAAAAATAAATAGTACTGCTAGGAGAGAGTCTGAGGAATGGGAAGCTCCATCTCCACCTCAGAGAGAGCTGCCGATTCACCTCACCCCCAGGTTAGCTCAGATAGGAGAACTTTGAGAAGGAAAGCTTGGAGGAACAGAAAAAGGGAGAAAAGCAAGGTGGAAAGAAGGCAGTCACAGAATCAGCAAGCATGTATTAAGCACCTATGGCATACAGGTACCCAGTGATGCAAAAGGGATGTAAAGAAAAGCAACAAAATGATCTCTGCTCTCTGAAGCTCACATTCTAATGGGGGAGACATCCAAGTAATATGTAGATATAAGATAGATATAATGTAAATGGAAGGTAACCACAGAAGGAAAGGACTGGCAGTAAAGGAGACTGGGAAGGGCTCTTGTGGGTGAGAAGGGAGCTGGGAAATTGGGAGGCAAAGCATTAGGAGGGATGGCCCGAACAGACAAAAATGGGAGATGAAGAGCTATGTCTGCGGAACTCCAATGAGAACAGTGGAGCTAGACCGAAGGGCCAAGGTAGAGCAGTATGAAGCTTGGGAGAAAAAGGTGGAAAATAATGGGGGAGGGAAGAAAATTAAAAAAAATATAGCATTTATCAAATCCCTTCTATGTTCTATTGTTGTTCTCTCATTCATGGCTCTTTATGACCCACTGGAGATTTTCTTGGCAGAGATACTGCCTTCTCTAGCCCACTTTTACAGATGAGGAAACTGAGGTAAACAGACTTAAGTATCTTGCCCAGGGTAACATAGCTAGTAAGTGTCAGAGGCCAGACGGGAAGTCATGAAGATGAGTCTTCCCAATTCCAGATCCAGTATTCTACCCGCTGTGTCAGGTAGCTGCCCTTTTATGGATTGGATACCAGAAGGGAAACAGTGGTGGCCTTCAAGGAAGTGACAGTGTATTGAGGTGAAAAGAATTCACAGAAGAAGGGAAGAAGAGAGAAGGGGAAATAAGGTATTAGGACCATAAGACAGAGGGGTAAGACACAGGGTCAGGTGGAAGAAGGGGTGAGAGCCATTGAGAGAAGGATGGGAGGGACACAAGAACAGGGTATGATGGGAGAAAGTCTGCAGTAGATGAAGGGGGTGGTCCCCGAATATGGAGGCCATCAGGAAGGAAGCAGGAGGGAGGGAAGGGAAAAAAGGATGGAGGGATGAGATTAAGGGATGAGACTAGGGAGGTGAGAGCAAGCAAAGTGTAAGGATTAGGGAAGTGCTAATTGTAGGAGAGGAGCCAGAGTTAGAAGGAAGGGGATATGAGGGTCTAGATTCTCAGGGTAACTGAGCATGGGCTTCCATTTGTTGTCAAGAGAATGATTCTTAAATCAATAAAGAAATTCTAGATAGGAAGACAGAGGATGTGGGTTCAAATTCTGCTCTTCCCTCTACTGCCTTTAAGGATGCTTAATCTTTCAGATGTCCTAGGTGATTTTCAATGCCTGGAACTGAGAGAAGGTATTGCTGTGTATTAGCCTAAGGGGTTCTATCAGTTAAATCACAAGCCCATCATCCATCTCACTGGAGCCAGGATCCTTGGCAAAGAGGAGCAGGAAGGAGAAGAGAGCCCCTGGCTCTATTCTGATTGACAGGAGAAAGGCCAGTAGATTCAAGGAGAGGAGAGTAACCTGCTAGGGGATCATCCCTCTTCTCTGGGAGCCAGCCCAGCAGGAAACTTACCTGGACATTGAAGCATTCATGGCAAGGGCTGGGTACGGGTGCCGGAAGCCGCCAGGAGGGATGGAGTACATTGGTTGTCCTTGCCTACATGTCAAAAGTAAGAAAATCTCATCAGTGTATCAAGAAAAGTGAAGGCTGATGGGAGAAGGGAGGGAGATAGAAAACAGAGAAGGCTAGATTCTGGTAGAAAGGGGGAGGAGGGTCCCCAAAGATGGAAGAGGGGAATAGTATTTCATCTGTGCTTACACTGTTTGAGTTGCAGATGGCCAGAAGGGTAACTGGACTATATATATATACTCTAGGGCCCATGGGTAGTGACCCCATAGAGGGTCTCAAAACCAAATGTGAAGGTCACAAAATTATGATTTATTATCAGTAAATATTTGATTTGTATCCCTATTTTAAATACCTATATACCTGCAGCCATGTAAACATTTCCCAGGTGAAAAGGGGTCATGACAGGAAAAAGTTTAAGATGTCCTGGTCTAGGGTATACTTCCTGGATAGTCTGCTCTGGATTTAGATCAGAGAAGAAAAAGCCCAGTGCAGGCTACCATGTTATTTAGGGACTGGGGGACTAGAGAAAGGAAAGGCTGCCATCTTCCTTACTGTGGGACGAGCCAGCCCAGCGGATGGGGGATCTGACCAACAGCTCCAGGAGACAGCGGGTAATAAGGTGACAGCTCAGCAGGATGAGGTGGCCTGGGGATTCCTGTTTCGAAAGAAAGACCCGTTATGGTACCCTGGCTTGTCTCCTAAATCCATTATACTCCGCCATATTTCCTCGTATCCCATTCTATTTCTGTCATAATAAATACCTACAATTGCTAGCGTTTATATAGTGATTTATATATAATATAGTGCCTTATACGTTCTCGTTTGATTCCCAAAACAATCATCTGAGGAAGGTTAGCACCTTATTTTATTTCCATTTTATAGATATACTGAAGCGAAATCTGCATTCGGGTCTTGGGGACTCCCAGCCCAGCATTTGAACTACTGTTGGGCCCAACTGCCTCATCCCTTGCCATGTTCTCTCCCTCTAAGTCAGTCCCTAGAGTTGAGTCTGATATTTGGGCAGGGTTGGGTACTGGCAGACACTGTTCCTTTTGAGCAGAGTTGTGATCAATCAACAAGCCTTCATTAAACACTTTGTGCCTAGTCCTGTGCTAAGTGCAGCAGATAAAAAGAAAGACAAAAGACAATCCTGCCCTCAGAGAGCTCATAATCCAATGTGGGGAAGAACGTGCAAACAATTACATATAAATGTCACACTGAGACATCATGGGTAGAAGGTTTCCTCAATGGGAACTCATGATTAATGAAATCAGAGGTCCCGATTAAACAATAGTATAATGGTACTTTTTGAATCAGTGTGGACACTCTTACATGTATAAAAATCGATGTGGGGGCAAAACAATTTCTAAGAATTCTTCTACCCCTCCCAAAGGACTATCTCCTTTCCCCCAAAACTGAGAGTGTTACGAATTAAAGGGAAGGGTAATTTTATCACCATTGCCGGGAAAGTGGTTTAATTTCAATGGAATGGAAGGGACAAGTGATTGGAAGCTAAAGGTTTCCTGGCCTCCGAGTCCAGCAGGTCACAAAGTAGGGAGGCTGAAGAAGGAAAGGTCCAACCTGCCACTCACTCACTCACTCACCTGTCTTTGGATCGATCTCCGGGGAGAGGTGTGCCGGCGGGGAGCCAGGGGAAAAGTGGTCATTGCTGTAGGTGATGAGGGGAGTCAATGGGTGCATATGGTGAGGGTGCTGGACCACGGGAACTTTGTTGGACTGAAAGACAAAGAGGAAAAACAGAACAGGTGAACACCAGGAAGGGAGAAGGGAAAAGGGGCTCTTCATGTGATCTAGTAAAAACTACCCCCTCTTTCCTTCCTTCCCTCATGAACCAAGTGTTTATTGAGTGCTTATTCTGCTCTAAACTTTGGGCTAAACCAGGATAAAACAGTCCCTGAGCTCAAAGAGTTCACGGTTGCTTCATTCTAGTAGGGAAAGGAACAACCTCTGGTTCCAGGCTCGTCTCTACCACATTCTCAGCCTATTTTTCAGGCAGCATTTTCAGGATGCTCACTGTGCCAGAGGCCAGGGGGTGGATGGAGGAGATCCAGAAGGAAAAGAAAAACAAAACGTAAGAGATTCCACTCTCATTGGGAGATACAATTTACACCAGAAGAACAATCAGAGGACATAGGACTTTGCCCACAGACTCTGAGATAAGCATGGACTTGTTTTGTTTCGCATCCAGTTGGGGCAGGAGTGAAGAACTGTAACATTAGCTCTTCGGCAGCAACCACGCGCCGTGGCCAAGAATGACAAGGCAAGGTTCCGCTGAAACAAAAGCCCAGTTGTCTTAAAGCTCAACACACTTCAATCTCTTGAGACACTGTGAAGGACTTTTTAGGACTGATAGAAGACTTTCTGCCCTAGTAGTGGACAGCAAGGTAATACTGTGGATAGAGAAGCGAGTCTAAAGTTAGGGAGATTCATTTTTCTGAGTTCAAATCTGACTTCAGATACTTCCTAGCTGTGTGAACCTGGGCAAGTTTGTTTGCCTCAGTTTCCCCAACTGCCAAATGAGTTGGAGAAGGAAATTATAAACCCTCCAGTATCTCTGCCAAGAAGAATCCAAATGGGATCACAAAAAGTCAGACACGATTGAACAGCAACATGTCCTGTCACCCCCACTCATATTCTCCTTCTCTCCTCTCCACCCAGCTTTACTCCACAGAGAAGGAAATTTCTGGCATCTGTTCTTCATCTTCTTTCATATATCACCTTCCTTTTAGGCATCCTTCCACTTACATTACTGTCAGCTGCTTGAGGGCAGAGACTAGCTTTTGCCTCCTTTGGATCCCTAAGCACAGTGCCTGGCACACAGTAGGCGCTTAAGAAATGTTATCAATTGATTACATTACTTTAATGGATCCTGCTTATCTCTGAATCAATTCATATAAATCTTCAGATGGTTTTTTTAACTGTCTTTTCCTAAATCACAATATTTACATATGGTAAAATTCTGATTCAAATTATAGTAACAGACATCAAAGTTCTGTCTTCAAAGACCAATTCTTTACTGTAAACTTGATAGCCATCAAACCCCCAAATATTTGAGTAAATGAATAAAGTAAAAAGAAAATCATACATTTAACCACAAACCTTCAACTATTTAGTTTCGGATGAAAACAAAATATACATGGCTAAACTCAGGCCCAACAAAGAAATAAGAAAAGAGAATTTCCTGATGGATATGGCTCTCTTCAACAATGAAATGTTTCAAACCAGTTCCAATTGTTCAGTGAAGAAAGCCATATACACCCAGAGAGAGGGATGTGAAACGTGGACCACAACATATCATTTCCATGCTATCGATGTTTGCTTGCATTGGGTTTCCTTTCTCTGACTTTTTTTCTTATAGATCCTACTTTTCTTGCACAAGATAAGTGTGGAAATCTGTATACATATATTCAATTTGTCAAGTATTTTAACATAATTAACATGTAGTGAATTTCCTGCCATCTAGGAGAGGGGAGGGGAGTAGGGGGGGAAATTTGTAATGGAAAGCTTTGTAAGGGTCAATGTTAAAGAATTACCCATCCACATGTTTTGCAAATAAAAAGCTTTAATAAAAAAAAAGAAAAGAGAATTTCTCTCTTCTTTAAAGAGATGGGGGAACACAGGACACTGTACACATGTTAGAAGTTTTCAATATAATGCTTGGTTAGTTTCTTTGAGCTGATTTTTTTTTCTCAAAAACTCTTGGTTATAAGAGATCATTGTACAGAGCAACAACAAGATTATGTGATGATTAACTCTGATGGACGTGGCTCTTCTCAATAATGAAGTTAATCAGAGTTAATCTCAATGAGTGATTCAGTACAATTCCAATAGAATTGTAATGGAGAGAGACATATGCACCCAGAGAAACGACTATGGGAACTTAACAGCACAGTATTTTCATCTTTTTTGCTTGCTTTTTTCCCCTCCTCAATTTTTTTTCCTTTTTTTTGATTTGATTTTTCTTGTGCAACATGATAAATGTGGAAACATGTATAGAAGAATTGCACATATATTGGATTACTTGCTGTCTAGGGGAGGAGGTGACGGGAAGGAAGATAGGAAAATTTGGAACACAAGGTTTTGCAAGGGTCAGTGTTGAAAACCATCTTTGCATGTATTTTTTTCCCCCTGAGGCAACTGGGGTTAAGTGACTTGCCCAGGGTCACACAGCTAGGGAGTGTTAAGTGTCTGAGATCACACTTGAACTCAGGTCCTCCTGACTTCAGGGCTGGTTTTCTATCCACTGCGCCACCTAGTTGCTCCTGTGTGAACTTTCAAAATAAAAAGCATGATTAAAAATTCTTGGTTATAAGGGAGAAGAGGAAAAGATTACATTGGAAAGTATAGATAATGGAAAAACAAAAAATACAATAAAATATTTTTTAAAACATATGTAAACTTTAAGAAAGTGAGACCAAGGCATCTTCTTTCCTTCTGTTTCTCATTCTATCTCTCCATCATATACCTTACATATAACTGATATTCCAAAAGCAGGCATCTAATCAAGGCGCTCCCTTACTCTACAATATACAGTGGCTCACCAGTGCTAAGAGAAAGACCCAATTTTCTTTGGCAAAGTTTCTCAAAGTTATCTTTCTTTTCTTTATTAAAACTTTTTATTTACAGAACATATGAGTGATTTTTCTACATTGACTTTTGCAAAACTTTTTTGTTCCAAGCTTTTCCCCTCCTTCCCCCCACCCCACCCTTAGATGACAGGTAATCTAATACATGCTAAATATGTTAAATTATATGACAAATCATATATATATATATATATATATATATATATATATATATATAGCACAGATATCTTTCTAAAGTGACTCTAGATGACATGAAACATCATAGCTTAACTGGATCACTTGTTCTTCCCTGTCTAATAAATTCCACCTCCCAACTCGTACAGGCTATCGGTCCTAAGTGCTTTGGAACATTCTCTGTCTTCACTTAGTCTTAAGTCTTAGATCAAATGCCACCTGTGCCACATGGAAGTCACGTGGCTCATTGGATAGAGTGCCTGGGCTGGAGTCAGGAAGACCAGAGTTTGAATCTAGCTTCAGGTACTTACTAGCCACATGATCAGTGAAGAAAGCCATATATACCCAGAGAGAGGGATATGAAATGTGGACCACAACATAATATTTTCATGCTCATTTAATTTCTGCCCGTTTCCATTTACTCAACTGTAAAATGGAGATAGGAATAGCACCTCCTCCTAGGGTTATGAGGATTGAATGAGATCATATTTTATAAAACACTCAACACAAAGCCCAGCACATAGTAGGTGCTTAATGAACATTCCTTTCCTTCTTTCCTTGTCTGAGCTCCACCAAGGCAGCATTATTTTGCAAAAACCTTGTATTTAATTGTCTGTGTACCAAATCAATGAATCAAAAAGCATTTATTAAGCACCTACTATGTGCCAAGTGGGCAACTAGGTAGTGATGCTGGACCTGGAATGAGGATGATTCATTTTTCTGAATTCGAATCTGGCCTCAGATATTTCCTGGGCAAGTCACTTTACCTTGTTTGCCACAGTTTGATCATCTGTAAAATGAGCTAGAGAAGGAAATGGCAAGTCACTTCAGTATTTCTGCCAAAGAAAACCCCAGATGGGATGATAAAATGAAGACACGATTAAAACAACTGAACAAATATGCCAGAACTCTTTGAAGCCCTTTACAAATATTATCTAATTTGATCCTCACAACAAACCTGTGAAAGTAGGTGATTTGCCGAGGGTCAAGTGGCAGGAAGTAACTGGGGGTGGATTTAATTTCAGATCCAAAGCTCTGACCACCAGCTGCCTGGTATAGACTGCTTCATTTTTGTGTTTCTCTATCCTCAGGGCTTAGCACAGTATCTGGTATATAACTGGTGCTTAATAAATGCTTGTTGATTAAATGAATAAGAATTTTTTGTTTGTCCAAGGAACTGTCCTACGTGCTGGGTACAAAGATGAAAAGGAAGAATGATTTCACTCCTTAATAGACCTTTACTCCCATTCTTTGAAGACAGATCTTTGATGTTTGTTACTATAATTCAAGTCAGGATTTTACTTTCTACAGCACTGTGTTTTAAGATAATTCTTTTTTTGGAAAGTCTTGAATGGTACAGTGGCTAGATTGATGGACCCATAATCAGGACCACAGAAGTTTAATTAAATCTGGCCTCAGATACTTACTGTGTGACCCTGGACACGTCACTTAAGCTACCTGCCTCAGTTTCTTCATCTGGAAAAAGGGAATACTAATAGCACAGGGTCACTGTGATGATGAAATGATATGCAAAGTTAGAAAGTCCATTCTAAAGGTTCAGATGGGCTATTTGTGTCCAACCTGTGGCAGAGTATTCTGAGCTCATGTTGGTCTGATCAGTTATAGTCGGATGCACTGAAACTCAACTCGAACACAGGGATGTCCTTCTAGAATGAAGGACAATAATCTAAAATGATAATATCTGAACCTGAAAGAGCTCTCCGAACATTAGCTACTATTATTTAAAATACACTCACTTATTTTTTCCAATTCCCCAATTCCCAAAGAAACACCTCCTACTTTATAGTGAGCCAGCACTTGTAACAAAGATAAAGAATAGAAGAACAAAGAAATTTAGTAAAACCAGCCAGCAGTTCTACAGAGTGGACAGGATCCCAGTGGAGGCTCCACACCCCCAATCTGCTCCCTAGGCCAAGAAAGCAGGGAGGGAGAATCCATTATATTTACAAAGAAAAGAACATCTTAGGCCTTCTGGAGCTGGGCTCTGCAAGGGGACCATCCTAAAAGGAAACCTGAACCCCAGAATTGTGGGTAGTTTGTACATCTTTAGGGTAGTTTGTCCAGTGTTAGCATTGGGAAGCGATGAATGATTGACTAAGGGTATGCTGACCGACCTGGGCCCAGTGAGTAAGTGGAGAGACAGAACTGGGGTCTAAGAGATGAAGTGATGGTCCTAGAGTGACCCGGCCAGCAGAGCCAAGGAGCAAAGCCACAGCCGAGTTCTTTCCCTAGTCCATGTTGCCTCTCATCTAAAAGATGAATCAGGGGCTGATTCATACACTACACATGTGACTTGGAAGGCTTGGTGGAAAAAAACCCAATGGGTGCCTTTAGAATAATTTTCAAATGACAAAAAAATGGACTTAATGCCACTTCTAGAACATAAACCTTTAAAGAACAGCAGTTCCTTGGCTGTAGGGATTTCAGGCTCCACTAGATGGTGGCAAAGACCAGCAAATTCAAGGACAGTAACTAAGGAAATTCAGCAAGCTTTGTTTAAAAGTTTGCCTAACACCAGGACAAGAGCAGGTTAGATGAGCCTCGATCCCTGCTCACAGGGAGCTGATGATCTAGCAGGGTCTTAGATTCTCTGACTTGGAAGGGTTAGATTCATGAGGTGGGAGGTGAAGGCAATAGTCAAAGGCTTACCGGACTTGGGAATTCAGATTTTTGAATGCTAAATAATTCTATGGAACGAGCTTGGCCAAGGAGCCAAGAAGAGCCGATTCATCTCCCTTCCTGCCTTGAAGAGGCTCCATGGGTTGTTTGGCTGAACTTTGCCATTATTAATATTATTTGCATTATACCATCCATCCTTCCTTTTTCTTCCATTTGTTCATTGATGTGCTGGTGACCGAGGAAGTGAGGCAATGCCGTGAATGGTGCTGAACTTGGAAGCCAGTCAAAGTAAATCCTGCCTCAGACACTCACTGGCTGTGTGACCCTGGGCAAGTAAGCCTTAGTTTCCTCAGCTGTAATATGGGAATAATCATAGCACTTGTCTGATTTCAGAAAAATCTGGAATGACTTATATGGACTGATACTGAGTGAAGGGAGTAGAACGAAGAGAACATGGTACACAGTAACATAAGCAATGCTCTGATCTGATAAAAAAACAAGATTATGCGATGCTCTGGCCTAATAAAAAACAAGATTATACGATGATCTGACCTGATGCTAAGTGTGGTGAGTAGAACCAAGAGAACTCTATGCACAATAATGACAAGGTTATATGATGATCAACTATAAGGGATTTGGTTCTTTTCAACAATGATTCAAGGTAATTCCAGTAGGACTTAAGTACTTAAGAGAGAGAACTATGGAGACTGAACATGGATCAAAGCATAGTATTTTCACTTTCTTTGTTTGCTTGCTTTTTTTCCTTTCTATGTTTTTTCCCCTTTTGATCTGATTTTTCTTGTACAGCATGATGAATATGGAAATTTGTTTAGAAAAATTACACATGATTAATCTATATCAAATTGTTTGCTGTCTTGGGCAGGGGCATTTGGAATACAAAGTTTTATAAAGATGAATGTCGAAAACTATCTTTGCACGTATTTGGAAAAATAAAATACTATTAGTAAAAAAAAAATTAATAGGACCTGCCTCCTAAAGTTGTTGTGAGGTACATGTTTCATTCCCTGTTAAGTTTTCTTTCTGTTTGACTTTCAGACAAATTATGTTCCTTCTGGTTCCATCCTGTTTGTTCCCTTCAGCCCAAGCCAGAGCTCTGGCTCTAAAATCCCCTAATCCCAGAGTAAGTAAAGTATCTTGTTTCTAGGTCTCCAGGTCTCGCTTTTGAGTCAGGGTTGAACCTTATGAAAGACCCCAAGGTAACCTGAAGAACAGCAGTTTACAAGTCAACTCTTGGGAAATGGGGAGAGAAAAAGAAACAAGCATTTATTAAGCACATACTACATGCCAGGCACTGTGCTTGGTAAATATTATTTCATTTGGTCAGCATGATAACTCTGCAATAGGGGCTATTATTATCCCCATTTGAGGAAACTGAGGCAGAAAGGGGGTAAGTGGCTTACTAGTGCCTCAAACCACTATGCTACCCAAGCATCTCTTGGCAGAAATTAACCCCCTTTTCTGCCTTATCCTCTTAACTGCTTGTTTAAAATCAATCCTCCATAGATCTCTTGACTTTCCCCACTGTTTGCTCACTTTCCCAGTCTATTGGCTGATGGTTAAAACATTACAAATTACTTAACACTTCCAAACATTAATTTATGTGAAAGACTCAGACAGCGACGTTCCGTCTACAGAATTTCCAGGAAGGACAAATGCGATGGAGAACTATTTGTCACCTGATGTCACTTGAGTATTTATATTACATATGTTGATGTGGGGGATTTGTTAAAAATGACTTTTTCTTGGCCAATGCATCCTATGCAAGTAGATGGCCCAGCTGATAAGCACAATTTAAAGTCCTTTTTAGCCTGAGCTAGGGCAGAATCTTAAGAATTGTAAAAAAACCCTGAGGGGCCATATCTAGAAACAAAGCTCCTTTTTTTCCCCCTTTCTATCTGACTCTTGGAGAAGCTACTTTTCCCCTAGTTTGATCCTGTTTCTGCCTTTTAGTCCGAGCCAGAGCTCTAGCTCTAAAATCCCCTAATCCTAGAGTAAGCAAAGACCTCAAAGGTGGGGGAACTCACCAGTGAGCTGAATGACCCATTCATCAATGGACAGCTCTAAATAGTTAGGGAATGTTGCAGGATATCAGGCCTACATTGCAACTGTCACTCGTTGCCCTTGCTTCGGCCCTCTCCAGAAGAACAGGACAAATAGAATCCCTTCAGGAGAAAATTCTCCAAATAACTGAAGATGCTCTGATATCCCCTCCGAAGTCTTCCTGCTTAACTATCCTTATTCCTTTGGTCAATCCTCACAAGACATGGAAGCTGCTGTCTTCCATTTGCTCTCTAGTATATCAATGTCTCTCCCTTCTGGGGTTGAGAATGAGGAAGAATCATCAAATCTGAGATTTTGAACCTTTCTTTGAGATCTTCTGGACCAACAACTCGATCCTTGATGGAAGAATCTTTCAATAATAATATCTGTATGAGATGCAAGCAATTTTGATTCTTGTAGCCACTGCTAGACTATCTCCAGTATAGACAGGCTTGCCACTTTGAGGGATCAGTCTGTTTTATTGTCAAATAAAGCTCTGTTTATGCTGAGCCTTGAACTTGTAGCTCTTGATCCTAGACAGAATATTTCTGGTCCCTTTTCCAAAGGACAGTACTTCAAATATCTGAAGATAGCTATTGGGGCAGCTGGGTGGTGCAGTGGATAGAGCACCAGGCCTGAAGTCAGGAGGCCCTGAGTTCAAATCTGACCCCAGACAATTAATATTTCCTAGCTATGTGACCCTGGGCAAGTCTTAACCCCATTGTCTCAGGAAAAAAAGATAGCTATCATGGTCTCCCACCTCCCAAGCCTTCTCTAGTCCAGGTTAAACAATAACCTGGTTATTATTTATTTATATTATTATTTATTTAATATAAATATTATTTATTCAAATAATAAAGCTAAGGCTTCTTTAATGTATCTAATATAGGATATCATTAGATGGACTTCCTTCTTCCCCAAGCCCCCAACTCTGTGAGGTCGGTTCTGTTATTATCCCCCATTTACAGAAAAGGAAATTGAGTCTGAAGGAGATGATGTTCCTTGCCCAGAGTCATCCAGCTAGTATCTGAGGTTAATGTGGTCTCAGGTCTCCTTTACTCCAGGCCCAGCACTCTAACCACATACTTAGGCTAAACAAACTCTACTTGAGATAAAGGGGAGGGGAGCACCAGCAGTGGTTGTCCATCCTTCCTTCTTGAATGGACCAATGGTATCAGGAGAGTGATATCTGGCTTTGGAAGTGAATTGGATTTTAGAGAGACAGAGCTGGGCAAAGTCACCAGGCTCACTCTGTCCAGGAAAGATGTACAAGTGGTGTCTGAGGAGTTTTGAAGGAAACAAGGGATTCCAAGAATCCTGCGCAGGGGAGGAACGAGTGAATTCTAGGAAACGGTAGTCGGTGATTACCAAAGGTAGAGAGACAGAAGATGGAAAAGCAAAACTGCAACCTTGGGTGGGTCAGAGAATTAGAGGAAGGGAAGTGATGCACAATAATGACAGAAAGACAGGTTGAGGACGGATTGTGAAGGACTGAATAAGCCAAACAGAGGGCCACATCCCTACCCTGGCCAACAAAACACACAAATCCACTGCAAAAATACCAGGCCTGAAAAAAGAGCCAGCTCAGCACGAGCTGCTGCCAAGATAATGCTGACTAACCTGGGGAGTTGGGTTTGCTCTGTGCAATAAGCCTGAGGAAAGTGAATGGTGGAAGGCCTTTGCCACTTGGAATCCTAGAATTTCAATGCTGGCGGGGTTTGGGGAGACTGTCCGGCTTTAATGCCTCATCTCACAGATGAAACGAACCAGGGGTTAGAGGTGAGCTGATGGGTCTCCAATCACACAGGTGGAGCGTGGGTGAAGGCACTAATGGGTCTATGGGTCAATGGGCATTCTGTCAAGTTCCAAAGAAACCAACAATGGAAAATGCCATCTGGATTGTGCCAGCCAGGCTCAGCAGGGCCCCTTACATGTTACTTACCAATGTGATGGCTTAGCTGAAAAAATTAACTAAAAGTAATTAGGTATCGGGGAGTCAGAGGATCAATGGAAAGGCTGCTGAATCTGGGTTCATATCCTACCCCTGTTTCTCATTAGATAAGTGATCTTGAGCCAGTCACTTCACATTTTCTCATCTTCAGAACGGGGACAGTGGGGATGGACTACATGGCCATGCAGTTCCGATCCTCTGTAATTACTATATTACAAAACATCAACACACCCGATTTGCAGAAGCAAATGTGATGTTGCCAAGGAAGCGCCAAACAAGATCAGCCTTCTTGATCAAGGACAAGAACCGGAATACTCCTGGATCCTCGATAGCCCGAGGATGCAGCAGCAGGTGTAGACTTGGCAGGTAATTTCTTGCTGCAGAAAAGCATTAGCAACTCTCTAAAGCAGCTCAGTGGGGGGAACATAAGGCCTCAAGTCAGGAAAACCCGAATTCAAATCTAGCCTTGCACACTTAAATAATGTGTAACTCTGACAAGGCATTTAAACTCTCTTGAATTCTGTTTTCTCAACTATAAAATAGAAGCTGCTTCCAGAGTCGTTGAGAGGATCAAAAGAGACAATATTTGGAAAATGATTTGCACAAAGCCTGGCACATAGTAGGGCTCTAGCTATGACGGTGAAGATAATGATCATAAGAAAGATGATCTAATGCTTATCCGTAAAATAGGAACAATGCCTGGGAACCGTGATAACTCCATTTGAACTAATCCAGGACAGAAAAGGAGATAAGAAGGTTTGGCTGGGAACCAGGCACACAGGGGTCCTGAACTCCCATCGGATAAGCAGATTGTCCTGGAGGGATTTCAGTGCATGCATAAACAGAGATACTAGCATGAGAAGAAATAGAACTGGATCAGAATAGATGGCTAACAGCAAAGATCAACTCTTCTTCAGAAAGTTTGCCCTGCGTGGGATGGTAGCAATTACAGCTTGGGTAATCAGAGTATGCAGTCGGAGTGGTGAATTCAAGTCTGGGCTCACTTATTAGCTGTGTGATCTTGGGCAATTCACTTAGCTTCCTTAATTGGGGATGATAATAACATCCACCTCTACTAGGATTCTCGTGAGGATCAAAAGATTTAATGTTTGTAAAAACTTTAATATATAAATGCCAGTTATTGTCATTATTGTTGTTCACTCATTTTTTTAGCCATGTCCATCTCTTTGTGACCCCATTTGGGGAGGTTTCTTGGCACAGTCTTGAATCAGTTTGTCATTTTCTTCTCCAAATCATTTTTACAGATGGGGAAACAGAGGCAAACAGGATTAAGTGACTTGCCCAGAGCCATACAGCTAGTAAGAGTCTGAGGCCAGATTTGGACTCTGGAATATGAGTCTTCCTAACTTCAGGCTCACTTCTCTATCCACAGCACTACCTTGATGCCCCAAACAACCCCAACAAACATTATTTGTTGCTTGGGAAGCAAATATTATTATTGTTCCAATTTCACACAAATGTAAGAGATTGACTTGTGCAGGGCCACGTTCAGACTGTAAATATCCAAGGCAGGATTGGGATCCAGGTCCCCTTGTCAACCAGTCCAGCAGTTTTTAAAAATGGGTGCCATTTCTATGACCCTTTTAAGGGTTATAAAATGCATATTATTGTGGGAGCTGCTCCATCAGCTGAAACCCACCCATTTTCTACTAAGCAGCTCACTAGGGAGACCCGAGTCATAGAGTAGGTAAGGAACTATCCTTTGTACTACTGAGAATGTGCCAGTGGGTCCCCAGAGGGGAAGGTTTGGGCAGACGACATTTTCAAACCAAAGGCGACTTTCCAGTGAGCTAAACTCATTTAATGGGAAGTGAGCAGGTGGGACGCCCTTGAATAAAGCCCTTTATACTGTCCAGAAAAAAGCAAAGGGAAATCTGGAGGACCTGGTGTTCCATGTAGAAGGATCTTACTGCTAATAGGTACAAACAGGTCTATTTCCCTGTTAACCAATCAGATTCTTCACCTACAACTCCAGAATCCTGGATTTCATCTAAAAACAAACAATTGTTTAAGAAAGTAGGTTCAGTGATAAATAGAGTGCTGGACATGAAGTCAGGCACACCTGCAATTCAGCTGTAGGAACTTGTTGGCTGTGGGATGCTGGGAAGTAACTTCTTTCTGCCTCAGTTTCCTCATCCATACAATGGGGATAATAACAGTATCTCTTTTCCAGGGCAAATTATTAAGGTAATAATAATAATAATAATAATCTAACATTTATATGGAGCTTACTATATGCCAGGCACTCTGTTAAGCATTGTACAAATTACCATATGACTCTTGCAATAAAACTATGGGAAGTAGATGCTCTTATTATCTCCATTTTGCAGTTGGGGAAACTGAGACAAACAGAAGTTAAAATTCTTAAATATTTTTATTTAAAATTTTGAGTTTTAAATTCTATCCCTCCTTTCTTCTCTTCCTCCCTTCCCTGAGACAGTCAGCAGTTAGAGATTATACACGTGCAATGAATGCAGTTAGTATTAAATAAAATAACATATAAATGCATATAAAAGTGCAATACAAATGCTTTCTAATGCATTGACATGCATTGACAAATGCTTGTCAAATTACAACATTCGAGTGACACAGATCCTCTGGAGGAATCCTAACCATTTCCACATGATTTGGAAGATTTCTTTTGAGATTATTACTGTTCAACATTTACTAAGTAACTAATAAAATAAATGACATAATATTTATATTACTTATATATTTCTTATATATCATAATTGCTCAGTTTTCTTTCACTCATGTGACTTTCCATTACCTTTTTTTTTTAGGACTTTCTTGGCAAAGACACCAGAGTGGTTTAACATTTTTTCTCCAGCTCATTTTATAGATGGGGAAACTGAGGCAAACAAGAGTTAAATGACGTACCTAGGGTCACACAGCTAGTAATTGTCTAAGGCTAGACATTTGTCTAAGTCCTCCTGACTCCAGAGTTGGCATTCTATTCATTCTGCAACCTAACTGCCCCATAATGGAATTATGTGAATAGAGATAAGTAATATTATATATAAAATATTATCAATAAAATGAGTTCTGCAGGGACAAATTACATTTTTTGTCTTTGTAGCCATAGGTCCTAGACTCTCTCTCTCTGTCTCTGTCTCTGTCTCTGTCTCTCTCTCTCTCTCTCTGTCTCTCTCTCACACACACACACATACACACACACTCCCCAGCCCCTCTCTTCTAATTATTATGGGGAGTTCCTAATGAGGAGATTCCCTCCACCAAGGCAGGCAGTGAGCAATTCAGAGCCTTTTAGTAATTCAGGGGTCAAAGGGGATACAGAATAACTCGTCTCAGATTATCGAAGCACAGTGTGTTTGAATGGGACTTGGCCCAAGTTGAGGAAGCCAAATGGCTATCTAAGAATCGTTGCTGCCCGTCACAGAGTCGTATTTAACATAATCATGTTTCTTGAATTAAATAATATATCTAAAGCCTGCTGGACCCTTTGGAGCATTACATCAATTTTGGTTATTATTATTTTTTCTGTGGTTTTAGGCACGGCCACAGCTAGGTGGCAGCTTAACAAAATTAAAACACAAATTTAACAATATCAACAAGAAGCGTCTGCCCCTTATGAACTTAACGGTGAAAAGCACCAAGCTCTCCTAGGAGATAAACAGTCAGGGATGCCCATTACAGAGATATTAAGGTATAAGGGAGAATAATTGGCTGGTGTGTTGGGGAAATTATGTTGAAAAGCAAGAGTAGCCGACTTTATGGCTTTCAGAATTATTTTGTTTGAACTTTCTTGTGTTGTAAGAAAAATTTGGGAGATGGGATGGAAAGGGCCCTCAGCTTGAAGTAACAATCTCCAGAACTGTGCCCTCTTCTCTCTGAGCCCAGGGCAGCCTTCTTGTCTCAATATAGAGGGAAGAAGGTAATTAAAGCCAGCCTTGGTAGAGAGAGTGGGCAAGGAGAGGGTAGCCCAGACTTGGTGCCATGAATTCTCTGTGATTTGGCAAAGGATGGGAAGGAGGTGTCCTGCCCCTCTCCAAAGAGAGAATAGGGGAAGGGCCCTAAAGGGGTTACTGAGTTTCAAAAACTGGATTTGACACGATAGTGATAACCAACTTAACTAGGTTTTACTAGGGCAGCCAGGCACTTTAATAGACTTGACATTAGAAAGAAAGGAGTTTGAAACCTGCCTCAGACACTCGCTGGTTCACTGACCATGGGCAAGTGGCTTAACTTCTTCCAGCCTCAGTTTCCCCATTTGCAAAAGGAGAATAACAAGAAAAACACCTCTTAAAGGTGGATATCAGATGACATGATAAATGTAAAGTGCTTTGAAAACCTCAATGCTTTATGAATGCTACTTGTTCTTATTTGTTTTTTTAATTTATTTTTTAACCCACATTGCTTTATGAATCATGCTGGGAAAGAAAAATCGGAGAAAAATAATGGGAGAGAGAAAAAAAAAACCAGAAAAAAGACATGAACATAGCATGTGTTGAGTTACATTCGGTCTCTTTAGTTTTTTTTTTTTTTCTGGATACAAACAGCATTTTCTATCCAAGTCTATTGGGATTGCCTTGGATCATTCAACTAGTGAGAAGAATCAAGCGTTTCATAGTTGATCATCGTACATTCTTGCTGTTATTCTGTACACTGTATTCCTGGTTCTGCCTGTTTCACTCAGCTTCAGTTCATGTAAACCTTTCCAAGCCTTTCCAAAATCAGCTTGTTCATCGTTTTTTATAGAACAGTAACATACCACCATTACCTTCATGTACTACAACTTATTCAGCGATCCCCCAATTTATGGGTGTCCATCATTTTCAAATTCTTGCTACCACAAAAAGAGCTGCTACAAACATTTTTGCACATGTGGGTCCTTTTCCCTCATTTATGATTTCCTTTGGATATAGACCCAGTAAAGGCACTTCCGGGTCAAAGGAATGCAGTTTTATAGCCCTTTGGGCCTAGTTCCAATTGCTCTCTAGAATGGCTGAATCATTTCACAACTCCACCAACAATATGTTAATGTCCCAATTTTCCCACACCCCCTCCAACATTTATCATCTTTTCCTATCATCTTAGTTGGAGAGGTGTGAAGTGGTACCTCAGAGTTGTTGTTTCTTAATGATCATTTGCCTTCTTGGTTCCTTTGATTTTGGATCCTGGTAACCCCTTCTTGATAATCCTCTCTCTTCAGTTTTATATTCCGGGTTTTCACAATCTGGCCTTCACATACTTTTTCAGCCTTATTACCCATCACTCCCCCACTTACTCACTCTTAGGTTGAAGCAGATTGGCCTTCTTCCTCAGATTCATTACCCCATCTCCCACCTGTGTGTCTTTATACATGCTCTTCTCCATGTCTGGAATCCTCTTCCTCCTCATCTCTATCTCTTACTGTTCTTAATCCCCAGTTTCTTTTGTGCCACCTTCTACATGAAATCTTTCTTCATCACTCTTATTTGCCCCAAAAGTATCTTGAATAACTTTAATATCCATACTGATGCTAAATTCCCTAACCACTTAACTCCATGTCCCCCTTAAATTTTATGACTTACTCTGTAACTTCTCCTTAACCCACTGAGGGATGGTCAGTTGTTCACTTGTTTCAGTCTTTGTGACCCCATTTGGGGTTTTCATGGCAAAGTTATTGGAATGATTTGCCATTTCCTTCTCCAGCTCATTTCACACATGGGGAAACTGAGGCAAACAGGATGAAGTGACCTGCTCAGAGTCACATAGCTAGTAAGTACTTGAAACTAAATTTGGACTCAGGATAATGAGAATTCCTGACTCCAGAACTAATGTTCTATTCACTATGGCACCACCGAGTCAGCTACCTAAGATATCACCGTCACATACAAGTGTCATTTCCTTAATCAGAAAATCAGAGACCATAATCTATCACTCTCTCTCTTCTGGTCTCTCACCCCTCCTAATCCCAGCATTCACCCTCATAGAGACCTCCAATACACCCCCTCCTCAGTACGTTCTTAGGACATCACCCCTTTTCTTTCTTCATTTTCCCTCTCTTCCAATCCTAACAACCCAATTCAATTCTAAACTTCCTCAATTGCCTTGGCATGTTACCTGATCATAACTCTCCTGTTATCAAACTCAGTCCTGGATTATTCCCATTATCTGCCTCCTCTGCTTCTTCCAGTACAACCATGCTAACTGAACACATTATCATTTCATGCTCTCCAACCTTAATTGGTCTCTCACTGCAGCAAGGCAATCCTTTTATTCCTGCCTAATTGATCCCTTATCTCATTCCCCACAAAAGCTATTCCAAGTCTTTTCTCCTTAAGCCTTCCATACATCTCCATCTCCCCTCTCTCTACTGAGGACCTCAACTCATAACTTTATTGAGAAAATCGAGAGCATTCACTTTTCTCCTTTCTCCTCATTTCAAAACCTTTTGATACTCTCTTCTCTTTACGCTTGGTCTATGATAGCAATTCTTCCCATCAAGGCTAACACCAGTTCATAAACCCCTGATCCCAATCACTCCTGTCTTGGTCAACAGGTAACAAACTTAATTATTCTCTAATCTTCAATCTCTTATCTTTTGCCCTCCAAAATGTCAAACTATGCTTTAATATATATTTTATAGATCTATCATCCTCTAAAGTTATCATATTATATCCTTCCTACCTTTCTCACTCAAAGTTCTAGGAAAAAAATTTTTCTACACTTGCTACTTCCTTTCATGTCACTCATTGTTCAACCCTCTGCAAGCTGGCTTCCAACGTCACCATTCAACTGAAATTGCTCTCTTCAGAGTCACCACAGTTCTCAGCATCAGATCTGATGGTTTTTCTCAGGTCCCATCCTTCTCGACTTATCTCTACATTTGAAACTTGACCCTTTTCTCTTGCTGGACATTCTCTTTCCCCTGGGTTTTCCAGTCACTACTTTCTCTTTCTTCTTCTACTCAGATAAGCACTTTTCCCCCTTTTTTATTAGAAAGTGTATCTATTTCATGTCTCATAAACTGTGGTTATTTCCCAGAGGGACTGTCCTGAGCCCTCTCCTGGTGACCTTATCAACTCTCATCTCTGCAGATGACTCTATATAATCAGCTCCAGACTTTGCCATGAACTTCAGCCCCATATCATTAATTGACTAGTGGACTTTTCAAAGTGAATATTCTAGAGCCAGCTTAAAAAATACCTTTAAAAATAAGTATTTATTTTTTTCTCCTTTTTAATCTCAATTGCAAGGGAAAAAACTCAATATATCCATCTAATACTCATTATATTGAAAACTGAACTCATAATCTCTACTCCTACAATGATCCCTTTTCTTAATTTGCCCATTTCTGCTGAAGGCGCCATCATTTTTTTCAGTCATTTAGATTCTTAGGCTTAGCTTTAGCTTAGAATTCTCATTTTCTTTTACCCCAGAAACCTAATCATTTGCCAAAGAGTGTTGTCTCTACTTTCCTAATATCTCTTGCATCAATTCTTTCTCCTCACAAAGCTACTACCAACTGACTTGGGGCCCTCATCACTTCTAACCCAGATAACAGCAATGTCCTCATTGGTCTGTTTGCCTCGATTTACTCCCCAATCCAGTCCATCCTATATAAAACTGCCAAAGGGATTCTTCTTAGGTCCTGCCAACCCTCTGCTCAATTGGTTTCAGTGGCTCCCTACTGCCTCTTGAGTAAAACAAAATTCTCTGGTTATTTTTAAAATCCTCAGAACCTTCCCCCACCTGGCATTTTTAGCCTGACCATGTAATTCAGCCCTCTGCACTGTGCAATCCAGTCAACTTGACCTTCTCTTTACTTCTTGTAAAAGACTCCCTATCTCCTACCTCTGTGATTTTGCATGGGCCACACATACATTACTCCTAGACTGTAGGCGCCTTCCATCTAATGCAGATCCTCAGACTCATCATAAAGACCACTTTCTTTTCAAGGCTTTGGCTGATTCCATCTGTTTACGCTCCCTCCCACACTTTTGTTGTCATTCAGTAAGTCATGCCTTAAAGTCTTTGTGACCCCATTTGGTGTTTTCTTGGCAAAGATATTGGAGTGGTTTACCATTTCTTTTCCCAGCCCATTTTACAGATGAGAAAACTGAGGCAAGCAGGATTAAGTAATTTGCAGCCAATAAGTATCTGAGGCCCAAATTTCTGACTCAGGCATGCTACATGGTAAAGTGCATAGAGTGCTGGGTCTACAGTCAGAAAGACTTATTTTTAAATTTTTTTTTAGAAAGACTTATTTTCATGAGTTCAAATCTGACCTCAGATGCTTCCTAGCTGTCACTTAACCCTATGTGCCTCAGTTTCCTCATCTGGAAAATGAATGGAGAAGGAAATGGCAAAATCTCAAGTATCTTTGCCAAGAAAACCCCAAATAGGGTCACCAAGAATCAGACATGACTGAAAAATAACTAAACTACAACATTTATCCTCTTCATATTTCATTTTCTATGTACTTGTCTCTCCTGATATAATGTAAGCTCCTTGAAAACAAGAATTGTTTTATGCTCGAGTCCTGCACTGGTATAGTCTCTGGGACACTGTTGGTACTTAATAAAAGCTGGTTGATTGAATACTAATTAAATTAGCCTCTAATACTCTTTTACCAAGTTCTGCTACTTTTTCTTCAGACATGGAGTGATCTAAGGGTGGGAAAAACATAGCTGGGGGCAAAAAGTACAAGGTAAAGCAAGAACTCTTTGCTCCTTCCCCTAGGTTTTCTACAGAACAGGACAATATGGATATTCTCATGAGTTACAGGTCACCCTTTCTCAGAAGTAGATCCAAGAGTGAGGGCTGGAAACTCCATCAAGTCCTAGCTCTTATTTCATGAAGCTATGTCTAGCTACTTTTGCAGTTAATTATTTCTCATCTCTGAAAACCAATGATCCTTAAGAATCAGAAATACCAATTTTAAGACTTTCATTTGCTATATTGTCCAAGACCACGAGAGGGCACTCGTGTGACAGCTGATGTCCCTCCATTTGTTCAGGCTGGACCTGGGTCTAGGTTCACTATGGGAAAAGGAGAGCTCTGTAGCAATGTCCCCCAAGTTATTCTTTCTCTGCATATCCTGTATGATTTATTGTACGGGATCACAGATTGAGATCAGAATAAGACTGTCCAGTCCTTCCCCTACATTTGAGCAATACAGAAACAGGAGGAGAGTGAAGGGATTTGTCTAGTCTCAGACATTCCAAGCTGTGTGATCCTGGGTAAGTCTGCCTCAGTTTCCTAACCTGTAAAATAAGCTAAAAAAAGGAAATGGCAAACCACTGGAGGATCTTTGCCAAGAAAACCCCAAATGGGGTCACAAAAAGTTAGACATAAAACCAAATCTATCTCTTTTAAGGTACTTCCTGATGCCAAGGACACCAGCCTCTATCTCTCCCTTGCCACAATATTTCTCCATGAGGTAGTTAAATTACTATTTTCTTAATACCCATACTTTGTCTCTGTTAGCAGAGGGATGAGGAAAACCCCAGAAGGGAGGGAAGTGAGGGGAACAGCTGAAGGTTTGTTATGAGTAATTTCGGGCTTTACATTTATCCCTATCAAATTTCATCTTATTAAATTTAACCCAAAATGCTTGACCATCAAGACTCTTCTGCTCCTTTCCCTTTCTCCCCAGTAGGGGGGCAGGAGAGGCAGCTGGGCTGGCTTCTATTCATTCATTCTTCATTCCAGCCTTTTCTCCATTCAAAAGAGAGAAGGCGTGCACTCCTGAGCTCTACCATGCTCATCTCTACCAACCCAAGTATGGAATAATCTTGTTCTTTGGCCCTTTGGTGATCTTTTTGGTTAGGGAGGGAAACTCTCACTCTCAAAATAGATAGTAAGTAACTGTGGTCTGAAGAGTTGAAAGGGACTTCAGAGATCATACCATCTGAGCCATTCACTTTGCTATGAGAAAATAGAAATACAGAGATTTAGGAACACTTAGTCTCACAGCTGCTAAGTATCCAAAGACAGATCCAGTTGATTACCTCTGATCAAGCTGAAATTTGCCTTTGTGTACTTTTCACCCAGACCTCCTAGTTCCATTTTGAGGGACCAAGCAGAAAAAGTCCTAAATACTATTTCCCCAAATACTAAAGCCCAGCACCTTATACCCAAGAATGACAAAATTTTAGGTATCTTGTCCAACTCACACATCAAGGAATCCCTATCAGAATACACTCCGGGAATGGCTAAGTCAGCCACTCTTTGAAGACTTCCCTGGATAGCAAAGTCACTACCTCTCAAGGTAAGACGATATCACTTTTAGACAGTTCTAACTAATAGGACTTCCGCCCCCCCCCCCCCTTGCCCAACATGCAGCTTAAATCTGCTGCAGTTTATACATTGCTCCCCATCAGTTCTGCCCAGGGGGTCCAAGAGAACAAGCTGAATCCTTCCCAATTCTGGGAATTTTCATGGCACCCTCTTCTTCCTTCAGCTTCCTAATTTCCCTGATTTCCTTCAAGCCTCAGCTGAAGGCTCACTTTCTTTAAGGAGCCTGTCCCAGTCCTCACTGATCTTAATACTCTGATACCTTAATACTTCACATACCCTGAGATGATCAGTACATATCCTGTATAGGCCTTGCTTTTGCACAGCTGTCAGAATACTGTTTCCCCCCAGCATCTTGAGGATTGTCTTTTGCCTTTGTGTAGCCAGCATTCAGAATATTGTTATTATCGTTGTTCAGTCTTATCTGACCCTTTAAGGCCATGGGTCACCAATGCCATCTGTGGGATTTTCTTGGCAAAGATGAATGGCTCAAATGGTATGATCTCTGAAGTCCCTTTCAGCTCTAAGTCTATAGTTACTTACTATCTGTCCATTTCCTTCTCCAGTGAAAGCAAACAGAAATAAAGGGACTCTCCAGGGTCATACAGCTAGTAAGTGTCTGAGTCCAGATTTGAATTCAGGTCTTCTTGACTCCGACCGGTTCTCTATCTTCAGAGTTACCTAACTGCCTCCAAGGTACATAGTAGGTGCTTAATAAATGCTTACTGACTGACTTCCTCCAAACAACAATCCATCAAATCTTTGAAGACAACCATCGTGTCTTTGTTGAGCCATCTTTTTTTTGGGGGGATTCTATACTGATTTCCTTAACCCAGTCTTCAGATAATACAGACTCAAGGTCCTTGCCCATCATGTCTGTCCTCCTATTTGGTCAGCCCTGCCCTAACTCACTGGGCTTACATCTATGTCCCTTCCTCCTTTGTCTGTGTGATGTATTTCCTAGATTTAACTTTTCAGATTCAGTAAAGTAGGATTTTGAATCCCCCAGCTATAAAATTATTAAAAGCCCAACATTTGCACATAAAAGAGAAATAGAGGAGTTTGCCATAAAAAGAATGGGTCTCAAGTGCTTTGGGGAGTAGAAGACTTACCAAGTGTGCAGGGGACGGTGACCTTGTGTCCTTCACTGTGGTGCTTGATGGGACATCGATGAGGGGCCATTTCATCTGCAGGTACTTTAAAAAGAGAATAAAAAACAGGTTAGAGAGAGAACGTCATTGAGGAAGCTCTCAATTCAGGGATTCAGGGAGAACACGTTTCCTGCATCAGCCTCTTGGGAATTAAGGGCACAATTGGCTGAACTGCCCAGATCCCTAATTATGAATGGGCTATAAAATTTTTTCCCACCATTTTTTGTGTCATCGCCATCACCATTACCATCCCTCTTGCTTTCCTTATTTTCATTCCAGTTTGAATTACCACCTACTCCTTGATCTGATCTTCCACCTCTAAATATTTATCCATAAATGCATTAACTTGCATTTATGTAAGATTGAGTGCTGGATTTGGAGCCTAAAAGACCCAGATTCAAATCCTTCTCCCATCCTACAAGCTCTGTGACCAAGGATTCAATTCTGCAATCCCTCTGGGATTCACTTTTCTTACCAATAAAATGGGGATAATAATACTTTCTAATAGTCACCTTAAAGGGTTGTTGGGTTTTGTAAACCTTAAAGTAATGAATACATATTAGTGATCATTATTAGTCTGACATCTGATTCTACAAATCACATGGAGATGTTCTTTCCCATTCAGAGTAATGAGTAAATTAGGGTAAAATTCTCATTCTTTTACATACTAAATAGGAAATCAGAAGTCTCAGGTGTCAAGTGACCAATCAACTATGTGGCCATCAGGAAATCACTTAGCCACCCCAGGTCCAAGTTTCCTTACAACAAGGGCACTGAACTAGATAGGTTTGTAAGGATATTTAATCTCTAAACTTCCATCATTTCAAAAGCTCTCATGCTGAGGTAGGAGGGTAGAGGGCTTAAGCATGAGAATTAAGGAAATTATGGTGGCCTGATACTTAATGTCTAGCTTTGACCAGCAATGGGAGAAAGGAACACTCTTGAGGATTGGGGTTGTATGGAAGAAAGAGAAAGAGACTATGAAAATGGCACACAATTTCATGTGTGCCATGTGTGCCAAATGACCTCACTCAAGCTCTGTGACTTTGGGGTAAGTGACTTTCTCTCTGGACCTCAGTTTTCTTATCTGTAAAATGACCTAAAGAAGGAAATGGTAAATCAGTCCAATATCTTTGCTAAGAAAACGCTAAATGGGGTCACAAAGAGTTGGAACACCATTGGTATGACTGAACAATAGCAAAATCTCTTTTTTCTCTCCTTAAAACCTCAGCTGCTCCCTTTTCTCCTACACTCAGAGCTGATTATTTAGTCTCTTACTTCACTGAAGATAATATAAATAATAAACAGATAATATTTATACAACACTTCAAAATCTGATCCGCTCAACCATCCTGTGAGGCAGGAGCAAGTACTATATCCATTTTATAGTCAAGTAAACTGAGATGAAGTTACAGAATAAATGTGACAGGGAGTTGATAATCAAGACAAGAAAGAAGATATTAAGAGAGCAGTCACGTAGTCATCTTTGAGGAATTCAAGTCCAGATGAACTGTATTTTCCGGTGCTGAAAGAGCTGGCAGATGTGATTTTTGAGTTACTATCATGATCTTAGAAAGGACATGGGGAACAGAAGTGCCAAAAGATTACAGAAGGATAAAAGATCTGGTTTTGAAAGGGGAAGAGAAGAAAGCCTAAAAAAAAGTAGACTTGTAAACCTGATTTTCATTCCTGGAAAAATTCTAGAATGGGACATTAAATCAATGGATGGTGAGTGGTAATTACAGTCAGCTTGGGTCTTCACCCAGGACAGCTTCATCTGTAATTCTGCTTGCTGAGATGCACTTTATGAATTTAATTCTGTCCTCTTATCATTTATGACTCTCTTACATCTCCAATTAGGAAACACAATCTGCAAGGGAGCAGGGACCATCATGGTTGCGTCAAAGACTGCTCTAGATTTGAATGTTGAGGTACTTGTGGGTCCTTTCCCCTGAGGAGAGGTCCCATTTTTTGTGTGTGTGACAATGGTCAGTTGATTTATTCCACTGGACCTTGATTTCTTCATTTAAAAAATAGCCCAAAGACAGGCTATAATATGTGGTATGCTAGAAAGAGCACTTTATTTGGGGTTAGAGGGCTTTCCTGCTTAATACATAAATGATCAAACCATTTCCTTTCTACAGATCTCTGTCTGACCATCTATAAAATGATGACTTGGAAGATCCATTCCAGCTCTAAATCTATGATTTGACTGTATTCTGGTATTCAGAGTCTCCTAAGATGCTGAATTTCTCTCTTTTGTTCATTTTCCCTATCTAGAATTGATCCAGAAAAATCTTTAAAAATACTCAGGAAAGGCTCATACCTATGTGAGGGTAACAGGGTCCCCAGTTCTGGACAAAGCTACCAAATATACCATAGATATTTCATATCTTAGAAAATGCATAAGACACAAAGAGCTCTCGAGATCCCAATAGATCTAGAAACACCTACAGTAGCCATCAGTGTAATAATTATCAGGAATGAGAAAGAACTCAGAATTGCCATCAGAGCAAGCCTTTTGACATTTCAATGAAGCGTCATTTTCCATAGTCCTATGTAATTCCCCCAAGAACATCAGAACTCATCACTAGCTTAGACAAGCAATTTATTTCTAATATTCCTATGTTCTTCAATCAAAGAACACTGTTTTTTCAATCAATAAATCATTATGAACCTACTACATGCCTGGGGATAGAAAAAGAAGCAAAAGATAGTTCTACTCAAGGAGCTTACCATTTAATGGAAGAGTTTGTAATCTAATGGAACTTGGGGACTTTTGATTTGGGGTTCCCTATGAGGCAGCTAGAAGGCTTCTTAGTGAATTCAAAATTCTACCTATTTGAGGCAGGAGTTGGGAGTTCAAAAACATTGCAGACGAGCTGCCCATTAATGCCAAGTGACTATGTACAGGTTATATGTTTCTACAGGAAATCAATCAGTGTTCTGGTTGCTATCACCTCTTGGGGCTGGACACGTCCACTCTTGGGATTTTTCCTCTCAGGCTAAAAGCCAACATATGTCTACTTCTATCATGTGCTTCTGCTACAAGTCACCATCAACTATTCCTCTGGGGTAGGGAATGAGAGGAAACCGCATGAAAATAACCCACCCCCAGAATTCAGTCTGCTCTCCTGCATGCTGATCAGCCCTCTGAAGAGTGGAAATCCAAACAAAGGAGGGAGTGAGATGGTCTGGTTGTTTGCCTAAATCACTGACTGGCCCTTCTAACAAGTCTGCCTTGCAGAGTCTCAATGGTCAATCATCTTGGAGGCTAGGCTGTTTCTGTCTTGAAAGGTGAATCTGTAAGGCACCATTGTTCATGTCTACATTTCAATGGGAAGGCAAAGGATAGTAGATTTGCAGATGGAACTAGGAGGCATCTAGTTGTAAAAAAAAAAAAGAAACCTCATTAAAATATATCTGAAAAATAGCCACCCAGTCTCTATTTGAGGATCTCCAATGAAGGGGTGACCAGCACCTCCCAAAGCATTCCGGTCCCTGTTTGGATAGCCCTGCCATTAAGAAGCTTTTCCTGACATAAAACCTAAGCCTTCTACTTCCCAGCTCTGCCTTCTGAGATCAAGTAAAGCAATTGGATCCTTCTTTCTCCTAGCAAATCTCTACATCTTCTCATCTCTAGGCTAAACATCCCCAGTTCCTTCAACTGATCCTCACATGACATCAACTGCAGGATTATTAGCCTTTGGTCAGTATCCAGCTTATCTCAAATGTAGCCATTACTTAAGGATCTCGTGATCTGGTTGCAGTCCCAACAACCTACCTGAGTGAAAACTCCCTGAGGTTAGGGATAATGATGATGATGATGATGATGGTAGTGTATCACTATCATAGCTAGCGTTGATACAGCACCTACTATGGACCAGACAGGTCAGTGGACAGAGAAGCAGGTCTGGAGTCAGGAAAACTTATCTTCCTGACTTCAAACTTGGTCTCAACTATGTAACTCTGGCCAAGCCATTAAATTTTGTTTTTCTCATTTTCCTCATACGTAAAATGAGTTGGAGAAGGAAATGGTGACCATTACGGCGTCCTTACTAAGAACCCCCCTCCCCAAAAAAGTCACAAAAAGTCAGATCCACCTAAACAACAAAAACCTACCAGACAATGTGCTAAGCATGTTATAAATTTTATCTCATTTTTGTTTTCATTAACAACCCTGGGAGGGAAATGTTAGTATTATCATTCCTATTTTAATAGATGAGAAAACTGAGGCTGAAGTTAGTGGCTTGTCCAAGGTCACACAGCTATTGTCGGAGGCCAGATTTGAACTCAGGACTTGCCGAGTCCAGATACGGTTCTTTCCTCTCAGAGATCACAACTTAATTAAACCACCTATTTCCCCCAGTGTCCACTTTGTATAAAGCGGGCATTTGGGAGTCCACATGGTATACCGGAGAGAATACTGGACTCAAGAGTCAGGAAGATATGAGTTCAAATTCACTATAGACACTAGCTATTATGAACACGAGGATGTCCCTTCATCCCTGTAAGGCTCAATCTGTCACTTCTAAAACGAGAATAATGATCCCCGCAGTTTTAGCTCCCTCATACAGTGGTTGTGAGAGTCCAAAGAGGAAACCTATAATAAAGCTCTTCGGAACTTTAAAAGTACTATGGAAAAAACAGCCATTATTTCTACTAAGGCTCCGCTTTTGGATTGTCTCTGTCTCATAGGGTTGTAGTGAGGAGAGAGATCTGCAAACTGCAAAGTATCATCTGAGTGGAGGATCTCAGCACAGCGCTCTACAGTGAACAGCCTAAAAAACAATACCAAGAGGGTGTTGGGGCTGGGGGAGGGAGTGGTTAATTTGCTTCTGAGTGCTTTAGATTAACCCGGTATTAAGTCTCACATATGGATTTGGGCTTGTTTTGCACCCAGACGCCATGGTTCTTGGACAAAATGAGGGCTTTGTTCCAGGGTGTTTGGAGAGCAAGACCTCATGACACCGTTCCTGAGGCTTCCGGATCGAGAGTTGGAAAGAGACCTTGGTGGTCACCAGGACCACCTTATCTCATTTTGCAGATGAGGAAACTGAGGCTAGAGAAGAGAAGTGACTTTTTAGAAATCCCTGGATGAGAGACTTAAACTTGGAAGGGACCATTCATGATCAACTGCCTTATTTTATGGGTGAGAAAACTGAGGCACGGGGTTTCAAGTGACTTGAATAATCAGAGATATAGTTCAAACTCAGGTTTGCAGTGTTCTTTCTGCTATACCACCCTGCTGCTCTTACATCAGAGAGTGCCCACTAGTCCAGGGTCCCCCTCGTTTTGGTTGCTCCCCATCTCCATGTAAATGGCCAGTTGGATCGGTTGCCCAGGTCCTGCTGCCTCAGGCACCCAGAGCACCATGGGGGCTGTTCCATGCAGGGTGACGTTCTTCACTGGGGCAGCTCAGAACCCTGTCCTGTGGGATGGCAGCCGGGGAGAATGTGCAGCCGATTAACTGCAGCTGTGCCCTGGAATTTCCCCAACATACAAATCTTCATGATGTAAAACAGCTGGGAGGAAATCCCAGCATGCCCCGGATAGCGGCAGAGCTGCCAGTAAGCCCAGAAGATTAACCCTCTGACTCCCAGAAGTTAGACGTTTCCTCTCTCCCTCCCAGCGAGGCCATGCTCCGTCTTGTACAAGACTCCCCTTGCCGTGGGAGGGGTGGGGGACCTTGGGATGGAGGGTCAGCAGATGGGAGAGGCCCAAGGAATTCCCACAATCCCTGTGCTCTCTCACCAGAACCCTTTCAGGAACAGGGCTCAAGCCAGAAGCAGGGAAATCGAGTCTCAAGTTACAGAGTCAACAGCAATTCCTCCAAGAGATACACATTCCAAGCAGAACGGAGGGTGAAGGAAGTGACTCCCCCTGACTAAGTCCCAGGTGAGCAGGGCTCCCCTACTCCTGCTTCCTCAAAGATCATGGGCTTCATTGAAACAGAACATGGAGAACATGGTCACACTCTGGGCTCTGTCCCTTGGTACTTCATTTTCCCACCAGGGAAATGTCAGAATTACATTTGGACTATTCTAAATCCTACTTCGTATGTTCTTTTCCGGATCCAGGATTTTACTGATGCGGAAACTTCTTCCACCAACTCAGCTGGGCAGTGCCAATGAAACTGAGAGCCCGGGAGGCGTCGAGATCTGGACGAGGAATAGCCGAGGGCTGTGTTACACTGACAAAGTCACACTCTTTTTGGGTTCTGTATCTGCAGAATGAGCCCTTTCCAGCTTTCTAAAATCTTTATGATCTCCTGCTTGGGTACTGAGTGGAGAAGTGATTTGCTGAAGAACTTAAAAGTTCATTAAACCATATGATCTGGACTATTGGGGTGGCTAACAGAACGCTGAATCTGGAACGCGGGAACCTGTGTTCAAATCTTGGTTCTGCCACCTGCTGCCTGGGTGACCTGAGACCAACCAGCCATTTCATCTCTGTGAGTCTCAGTTTCTTCCTCTGTTAAATGATGGGGCTGGACCTTGACAAGTAGGATCCAACTATCCCACAAATACTCGTCCTTTGTTTTCAGAGGAGACCAATGACACCATGGAGCGATGTCTCCACTTGCACCTGAATTGGGTTTAGGTGAGGCAGGATTGTCCAAACTCAACCTCATTCTCTCTTCCAGTGTCATCGATGTCCACTGGCAAGCAGAAGCCAGAACGAGTAGCCTGGATATGGTGGATGACCGTGGCCTCCGGCTTGTCTGACCAACTCTACAAATCTCCCTGAGTGGACGGGAACCATTAGCTTTTAGTCACAAGCCAAACATATTTAGTGATTGCACCATAGAGACCCATAGGCTGGATGGAGCGCTAGGTCTCCAGGTAGGAAGATCCGAATTCAAAGTCCAGCCTCAGACTGGGTGGGACCCAGTCACATAACCTAAGCCTGCCTCAGTTTCCTCATCTGTAAAATTGGGATGATAATGATCTGAGGATCAAATGAGATGTTTGTAAAACACTTTGTGAAGTGCTACATAAACACTAGCTACTGTTATACTTAAGAAGATTATTACAAATAGTAGTAGCCCTCATCATGTCTAGCTAGCTAGGCTGTCTGTCCTATGGGACACACAAATACGGTGAGGACTGTGGCTGAAGAGATGCTAGCAGGGCAGGGAGTCTGTTACCTTGTCCTTCCCAAGCGTCCCTAATCTCAATCCTCTGCACCACAGAGCTTTGCCAGCCAGGGCAAGGGCACAAACTTCCCAGATCCTTTGGCTTCTTATAGCAGACTCAGACCCCTGGGGCTCAGAGATGGGATCTCTTTGAAAGAGGATCAAGGTTTTCTTTCCATTTAATGGAGGACAAAATGGCTCTGCTTGGGTCCCCTTCTTAGTATTTAAAAATTATTCTATTGGTGTTTTTTTTTTTTTAGGGGGGAAGGAGGCTTCCCACTCCTTACAGCAGAAGCCCTGCCTTATAAAATGAAACTAGTCAAGAATATCCCAACCCACTGGCTGCATCTGAGAATCATGGGTCTGGACCCCCTCCCTGGAGAAGGGTTCCCTGCCCAGAGAGGTGCACCCCTTAACCCCAATCGCATAATACAAGGGGCCGAGAGGCCGCTGAACAACAAAATCAGCTCCCTGCACCGCACTGCTTCATAATTGTGGAGATAATGAACTGCACACAGAGACAGGGACATTGTTGAAAGGAAAACAAAACCGACTATTCTTGTCTCATCAAAAGAGGCTATTTTAGAACACTCAGTAGTGCATTCCCTCCAGCATTTGATGATCAAGGCCCAACATGGGGGCAGGAGCGCCCAGAGAACCTTCCAAGCAGAGACAAAGAGCCGGCCATCTAGTGGAACCGTCTCACTTTACAAAAAGGGAAACTGAGGCCCAAGGAAGATAAATGGGGAAAAGTCTCACAAAGAAAGTTTGAATTGCACTGAATTTAAAGGGATGACATGCATGTCACTTACTATTTGTTTACCTCTTGTATTGATTCACCACCCCCACCAAACCAAAGCAAGGGCCTTGTGGGCAGGGGCCCTTTATGAGTTTACATTTGTAATCTCTGGCCTAGAATACCGCAGGAAATTAAGTCAGCTAGTCAATGAACTGAGGCAGACTACTAATTACCTGCCGTCATCCTGGTCCAGGCCCTCATTACTTCTCCTCACAAGTCACCAGCTAGGTGATGTCATAGTGCCCAGACCTGGAATCAGAAGCATTCATCTTCCTGAATTCAAATCCGCCCTCAGATGCTTCCTAGCTGTGCAGCCCCCAAGCTAGTCCCTTAACCCTGTTTGCCTCAGTTTACTCATCTGTAAAATGAGCTGGAAAAGCAGAAGGCAATCACTCTAGTACCTTTGCCAAGGAAACCCAAAAGGGATCAGAAGAGTCAGACAGGATGAAACGACTGAACAAGAACAAGCTCTCCACGCCTCCAGCCTCTCCCCCATATTGCTGCCAAAGCGATGTTCCTACAAAATAGCATTCACTGACTGCCCCTTCTCAAGAAGCTTCGAGAGCTCCCTCTTGCCTTGATGCAGTTCAGACACCATCAGACTTTTTGGAACCCCTAACTTATACCCTCATCCTGACTACCCTCATTTATTCTATGTAGATTATATACTGTTTATCCATGGTATCTGCCCTGATAAAATGTAACCATTGCAACAGAAGGGATTGTTTCATTTTATTTCTTTATCCTTAGTGTCTGGTTGAGTTCCTGGCATGTACCAGGCACATAATAAATGCTTGGGGATTGATTGATTGGCTGCATGTAGGATAAAATACAAGTTTCACTGTTTGGCTTTTAAAGCTCTTCACAATCTGGCTCCAAGATATCTTTTCAGACTTAGCGAACATTAATCTCCTTTGTACATTCCAAATTCCAGCCAAATTGGCCCTCCTTGTTTGCTCTTTCTCACGGGACCTTCCATCTTCCATCTTCAAGCCTCTGCCCAGCCTGTCCCCCCTGGCTGTCCCTTTGGATCCCTCCTCCTCTTCCTTTCAATGGCACAGCCAATTGTCTCGACCTTTGTCCTGCTGCTGGACCTCAATCACTGTGGAGGAGAGAGGGAGGCTGATGGGACCTCATCTCATTTAAATCCAGTCCATGACATCACTCATGATGTCACTGGATACAATAAAGATCCCTAGCTGCCTTCCAGGCTTGCTTAAGTCCCAGCTCCTAAAGGATAGGTCTCTCCCAATCCTTCCAGTCCCAAGGACTCTGCTTTCAAATCATTTTGCATCTACTTTACATATAAATGATGTATTGATTCACACACACACACACACACACACACACACACACACACACACACACACAAAAACTGTGAAAAGATTATTAGCTCCCTTTGGGCAGGATCTGGTTCATTTCCAGTTTAGAAGCACTGAAAGAACAGATCTGCACTCCACAGCAGAGCTGACTGGCCTGAAATCCCAGGCTGTGGTGCCAGAAATTGAGGAAGGTCACCAGCGTGGTCAGGGGACTCCCTGTGGACATCAGCTGCTGCCACCCTGCCTGGCTTCCACTCTAAGGAACAGGCTGTTTGTCCCAGGTTAAACTCATCACCATGCAGTTAACTCAAGCCTTGACTGATACCACCTTCTGTCTCCTTTCCTCTCTGATTAGAGAGCAGACTACTAAGCTCCTCCCAATGTCTTCCTTTCTAGAGAAGAGAAACTAAACTCAGTTCATTCCACTTTGCACCTCCTCCCCCTGCCTAGTTTAACTCCTTGGAAAATGATGCTCTTGTGCTGGGTAACCTGGTCTCCTGTTACCCAACTCCCTTTCCTGAATCCTTTGGTCCCCTCCATTGGAATATGTTTTTTTTTTTTTAATTTACTGTATTCCTAGCTCTGAGCAGAATGTCTGGCACACAGTAGCTGCTTAATAAATGTTTACTGGATTGGATTCTGTACAACTGTACAAGACTAGCATGGGACAGACTGGCAAAGATGGGTGGCAATCTACATTACTGGAAGGCACTCTAAAACATGAATATTATCTGTTTTATATTCTTCCCCCTTTACTCCATCACAAGCTTGTTGTGTACGGGGGCTATTTAGGAGTTTATATTTATATTCCCTGTGCTGAGCATAAGGTCTTGAATACAGCAGGCAATAAATAGTGGTTAGTCGATAACCATGTATCAAGTACCTCCTATGTGTGTACAAGTGTTGGACCGGCTTAGATTGGCTCTCACTTCACTAGCTGAAGGAATCTCCCTTGTTGGTTCATGTTTCAGGTTTCTGGGCCCAGTTTTGAGCTGCCCATCTGGATATGCTACAGTTGGAAAGGAGCCTTATCCCAGCTCTTGTGTTTCCCTTAGTGGATTGGTTTGATACCTCCAGAAAGGCTTGTTAAGTTCAGCCTCCATCTAGAAGAGTAAAGGACTCCAGAGGAAAGTCCCTATTTCATCACAAACCACCAACTTGATGTCCTTGAAAATTTGAAAATTCTTGGCTTTTGACATTAAAACAAGACCTGAACAGAAGCTCTAAAACATAAAGTAATTGGTGCATTGTTATCTAAAGAGTACTGAATAAAACATGTTACCTTTCCCACTTTTTTCCCCTGAGGCAATTGGGGTTAAGTGACTTACCCAGGGTCACACAGCTAGGAAGTGTCTGAGGCCAGATTTGAATTCAGGTCCTCCTGACTTCAGGGCTGGTGCTCTATCCACTGCACCACCTAGTTGCCCCCCTTTCCTACTTTTTAATATGTGATTCTAGACAAATCACTATTTCTTTAAGGACCTCAGTTTCTGCTTCCAGAAAATGGGCTCATCATATCTGGCTGGTCTACCTCATGGACATATCAAAGTACTCAACAATTATGACAGACTCTCAAAATAAGGCATGATTACATGTTATTGCTGAGCCTTTCTTTACTCTGAATTATTTGTGTAAGAAAACCATTTTTAGCATTATTATGGTTGCTGCTCATGAAAGATGTGACAACATATGATAAATTTCATCTGCTACATTTATTTGTAAGTTTCCTTGACTTTTGATGAATGAATGAAAAAATGAATAAGTAGTTATTAAGTGCTTACTATGTGTAAAACAAAGGGGACACAAATAGAAAAAATTGTCCCTTTGTTCCTTTCTCTAATGGGGGAAACAACAGATATAAATCTAGACCAAGGAGGAAGGATGTCCATGGATGATTTTGGGGACCCATGAACCTGAATGGGATTATGATTGCCATTTTCTATAAAACTATGTATTTTAATTTTTTTGCACTTAAAAATATTTTTTTTCTGAGAGGGGACTACTTGTTGGTACCAGATACTAAGCAGAGTGACAATGACAGAAAGATAAAAAAGAAATGGCTCATCCCTCAAAAAGCTGACATTTTCTTGGCTCTAGTGTGATGGTAAAGGCCAAATTTAATAACCAGGCACTAAAAAACTGTATAATCTGGCCTTAAGAAGGGCTAGTGGAAAGAGTGTCAGAGACCTATGTTCAAATCCTGGTCTGTCACAGTGTGTGTAGAAATATCCACATCATTTAATATATTTCTGCCTCAGTTTCTTCCTCTATAAAGTGAGGATATTGCCCTAGATAGCCTCTAAGGCCCTTTATTGGGGGGCAATATTCTGCCAATTATTTGAATTTCTGGATCCTCCATCTCAGCCACATTGGTTTATTCCTGTCTCACAAACATTTCTTGCCTCTTTACAGCATTTGGCTCATACTATTTCCCTCTATCATGACTACTCTACCCTTCTTCATTGCCTCTTCATCCTTTGAGATTCAGCTTAATGCTCCATTTCCTGTGAAACTTCTGAGCTAAGCAAGAAGCTCCAATAACTTTTATGATATGGATTATACATCTGCCACATAAACATATATTGTCTTGTACCACTTCCTATAGCTAATAGAATGGAAGCTTCTTTTTTTTTTTTTTTTTTTTTTGCTTTTTTGCTGAGGCAATTGGGGTTAAGTGACTTGCCCAGGGTCACACAGCTAGGAAGTGTCTGAGACCAGATTTGAACTCAGGTCCTCCTGACTTCAGGGCTGGTGCTCTAACCACTGCGCCACCTAGCTGCCCCCAGAATGGAAGCTTCTTGAGGGTAGGTACTGTTTTATCTTGATACCAAGGTCTAGTCTTCTTGACTCTTAACACCCAACACTCTTTCAACTAGCAGCCAGTAAAGACCTGCTGGAGAACAGGTACTTTTCAAAGGTTGCACAATACAAAACATCAGGTTCATGGTACAGTCTGAGATTCTCCCTAAGATAGCTCTCCCACCTGCAAGGTAGTTGTGAGGCCCCTGAACAACCACACAATGCCCCCTCTCCCCTTTTAGATGACCGTCTTCTGCAAGATGTGAAAAGTTCATAAAAGTCTGGTAGGATCAAGGCAATCTTTCAAAAGGCAGAAGAGTATAAAAACGAGCCAGCAGAAAATAGCTGATAAAAACGATTCAAAAATGAGCTCCTTTAGACAAATATATAAGTAGCAAAAATTCTGTTCCAGGAGTTACTTTTTTTTCTTTTCCACCCCACGCTATTTTTCTAAAAAGAAGTGCTTTCTCTATCTTCTGGACAATATGAAAGATACCAAGACTAGGAAACAAAATGATTCCCCCCTTTTTATATACAAGATTCACTTGCAATTCATTGATTGCCCAGTCAGCAGATCAAAAAGAGCTTCTGTCTCAGAGTCAGAGATCTAACCTGCTTGATGATTTCTAAGAGTCTGCACTCTGATTGATAAAGTAGAACTTCATTCATTCAATGAATATTTATAGGGTCGTAGGATTGATGACCAGAAGGAGCCCTAGAGATCAAAAGTAACACATCATTTAATATGAGGTCAGGGAAGTGAAAGGTATAGCCCAAGATGGCATAGGTAGAGCAGTCAGCAGTAGAGGCAATATTTGAAAGCAGATTCCCTGACTATAGTCAGCCCTTTTTCTTTCTTTTTTTTTTTAAATTAAAGCTTTTTATTTTCAAAACATATGTATGGATATTTTTTCAGCATTAACCCTTATAAAACCTTGTGTTCCAATTCCACTTCCCTTCTTCCACCCCCTTCCCTAGATGTAATCAGCCCTTTTTCTACTGTTCCACACGAGGCTTCTTGAGTGTCTACACACGTTCTATTCTAGGGGCTGTAAACGATTGTAAAGAATTAAAAGATATTGGTCCCTAAATGAATTTATAGTCTGACTCTTAAATGACTTATTTCAAAAATACCCTCTTTCACCCATCTTTTCATGGGAAGCAAAGACATCTCACCAAGCATGAGTCTTTCTATGACATACATCTAGTCAACTTTCAATGGCTCCCTATTATCTACAATACAAAATACAAATTCTCTAGCATATAATTCAAAGTACTCTACAACCTAGCTCCAATCTACCAATTTGGCTTCATTTCATGCATGCTTTAGTTCCAGCCAAATTGACTATTAGCTGCTCCCTGAATATGATTCGACGCTTCCTTCAGTTCCTGTCTTCATGTGCTCATAGAAGTCAACTTCCCCTGCTTAGAATGCACTCCCTTTCCCGTCACTGCCAGTCAACATCCGGATCTTCCTAGAAAGCTCAATTCAGGAATCTCCATTATGGCCCCTTCTGGGATCTCCCCTTGTTGTCGGTGCTTTCTGCTTCCTTAAATTATCTTGGATTTACTTATCCATATGCATTTTATATCCCTCTAATAATGATGATGATAGTTAGCATTTTAAGATTGGCAAAACATTTTATAAGTATCTCATTTGAGCCTCCCAACAATCCTCGGAGGCAGGCATTATTATTTCCCTTTTATACAAGTAGAAAAATGGGGCTGCCAGAGGAAAATTGACTTGATCATTATTGAAAAACTAGTAAGTATATTAGGCTAGATTTGAATTCAGGTAATACAGACTCTATTCCCTGTGATACCTAGGGGCTTTTATCTGAAGAGCAGAATGTAGCTCCTTCTTCTTAAGGTCAAAAACTAATTTTTCTTCCCAGAACCACCATGGCTGGAATATAGTAGTTGTTCAATTGATCAAACCAACCAGCTAAGAAACAAGAGAAGGGGATAAGTAGTTCTAGTTCTAGTGGTTGTATTGGGAGGTACAGAAATGATTGAGAAGGTCAAGCACCAAACCTTCAGTCAATCATTTGTTAAATGCTTACTAGATGCTCAGCCATAGACCTATAAAGAAAGGCAAACACAATCACTGTTCCTCACATTTTATTGCTGGAGGAAAGATGTAAATACCAAGGTATACACGGGAAATATAGAGTAGAAAGATGAGTGCAATGGATGAAGAAAAAGGAAGGAAAACTGGAAGCAACAAGGGCCATGAGCTTCTGCAGAAGATGGAAGGTGAGCTGAACCTTGAAATAAAAGCCAAGGGGCAGAATATTCCAAGCATAGGGATAACGGGACAAAAGGGCAGGAGCAGAAAATGGTGATTTCTGGGCAAAGAATCGCAGTAAACCAGGCTAGCTGGATCATGGAGTGGATGAAAGGGAGTAGGGGATAAGAAAGATAGTGACAACGATAAAAATTAAACAGTCCTTGATCTCAAGAAGATGGCATGCTATCTGTGGGAGAAAAAACCAAATAACAAATATCTCTCTCTGTCTCCATCTCTGCCTCTCTCTTGATCTACCAAAAAAAAAATAATAAAATTGATTTTGTGGGGAAGGCACTAGCAACTGGGAGGTGGGGTCTTGGGAATAAACTAATGAAGCTTGAACTGAGTCTTTAAGGAAACTAGGGATCATGAATGACAGATGTTCTTAATAAATATTTGTTGAACTCAATAGTATGTGAACTTCCTAGTGGGGGGAAAGAGGAGGATAGGTTTTTTTTGTCTTTTTATCTCTTGTACTCACCTAATACTTAGCCCAGAACCCGACATGTGCTTAATACATTTCCATTTGATTGCCAAGATCATAAGATTCTAAATGTCTAGGTTTCTTGTTTTTGTAAACAAAATAGTTTACAAGCTGTAAACAAAATAATAGTTTACAAGTTGTAAGCAAAATTGTTGGCAAGTTGTAAACAACTGTTGAATTGGATTGACATGATCTTTTGGCCACGGCAGACCCCCTGCACTGAATCGCTTACTGGTCTTGTCCAGGTCTCTACCTTTCCCTCGAGTGATTTCTATGAGAACACAGACCCTGTCTCAAACATTTCCTATACGCCCCGTTGCACTGGCACAAAGAAAGTCCTTACTGAATAGGGTTAAAATAGTAATGAAGAATTTCCTATGGACAGCTAGATCTTCTATTTAAGACTAGATGTCTGGCTTCCACCATCTTGTGTCTAGCTCCTGGGGCTAGAATGGCCTATTCTTTGTTGGAATGAATATCCAAATAATGTCAAACAGGGCCCACGGCATGCCTGTGCCTCCAATAAGACAACCTGGTTTGTGTTGGTGATTCAGCCACCTCCTCCTATTTTTCTCATTTGGGAGCCAAGCTAATTAATGGAGCTGCGGTAAAGGCACCATGCTGGACTTCTGCAGCGTTAAGCCTAGCTACCAGGGAATGACAGGAGCTAACAGAGCCTTCCTTCAGGCCCCAGCACATTCTGTAATTAATTAGGAGTGATTATCACACTGCATAATGCTGTCTGATCTTGTATGCAGTGTTCTCGCCTTGAGGTTATCTTCTCCTTCAATAACGTCATATTCCATAATGTGAGTTCATCAGGACTATACAATGGGGCTGTCCTTGAGCCCCGTGGTGGAGATGGAAAGCCAAGTACAGAGAAAGGCCCAGACAAGCTAGGGCTAGACAAAGTTTGATGTTGGTGGGAAATTTTATAGAGAAGGTGGAATGCTATGCCTTACTTTGTGATTCTGTCTGGGGTCTAGGGAAATAAATTAACATTTAAGTTTAGTTGAAAATTCAACCACTTGATGAAATAGATCAATCAATCAAATACACATGCTTTTATTTATTAAGAATTTGCTGCATCTCAGTTATCAGAAGTGTGCCAGTTCATACTGGTCTAATAGCTGATTGTTAAAATCTCTGTGTGAGCATTTACACTTTGGAAATGAGTAAACATTACAAATCAGGATCTGATTTATTGTTTTGTTAACTGTCTAGTAGTAAAAAGTCAGAGAAAATATCCATAATGGAGTTTAAAGTTTAAAATCATGTAAACATGAAACACTTTAAAGTTTAAAAAGTATTTCATGTTTACATTTTTCCCTCCAGAGAGACAATTGTTAAACATTTACCATCCTATCCCTGCCAGGTATTGTGATAGATACTGGGGGCACAAAGACAAAAATATTCTCAAGGAGTTTATATTCTATTAGGAGAAACAAATACTTAGAGAATAAATAGAAGGTAATGAAGAGTTGAATTAGCTAAATTAACGGCTGTAGTGATTGGAATGTCCTCATTTGGGGGAGGGGGGATGTCTCAGTTGAGCTTTGAAGGACACTTAGGATTCTAAGAGGCAGATGGAAGGGAAAAGGGCATTTCAGGCAGGGAGGGGGCAGCCTGTGCATAGACACAGAGAGATGGCAAATAGAATATTGTGAAAGAGAAACAATAAGATGGCCATTTTGACTAGACCACATAGTGTCTGAGTGAGGATAATAGACAAAAAGGCTGGATTTGGGCTGTGAAAGGCCTTAAATGCCAAGCAAAGTATTTGATATCAGAGATAATGAGAGGTGGATGGAAATGGGAGTAGTATGGTCCAACTTGGGCTAGAGGAGTGTTACTTCAGCAGCTCCTTATTTGGCTTAAAAGAGAAGGGCCAAAAACAGTGATTTGAGGGTAAAGGCTTGAAACTCTTCAGTAAACAGCAAAACTTTGCAGGAGATTTCATTGACAAAAATGTGCCTGGGAATGTCTAAGTTTATGGATATTTTTCCCCCAGTGGGAGGAGAAGCTGGAATGCATCCCAGGTATTGAGGAGACAGGAAGCAGGATCTGTGTGTAATCAGAGGGAACAGGAAGGGGGCTTATCTCAGGTCTGTAAAATACACAACACAAAGGAATGACTTCGAGCTGCTGAGGGCTCCCTTCTTCAGGCGAGATTTCAAGGCATTTGGCGGCTGGGATCTACACCCGTTCCTCCAGAGTGCTTAGAGAGCCTGTCCAAAATAAACAACTCCTGGGCACAAGGAAGTGGGAAGTATTTGGACAGGCTCCCTTTGTAATTCCGGGGAGAAATATTCTTACAAGAGAGAAGCTCTGGAGAACAAGGACCATAGGGCAGCCCAAAGGGAAGATGCTGGCCCAGACTCAAGCCTGAATTTTACAATCTGACGGTGGGAAATGGGTTCAAATCTGAATTCTCTCTTGTGTGAGCACCAGCAAGTCACTTAAGCATCTCTGGGTGCTAGTTTTCCCATCTGCAAAAAGAGATGATTTAGCCTTTCCTAAAGCTGAGATTCAAACATTCCCTCATTCCCCTGATATTGGTTTAAACAAACAAACAAAGATATTCATTTATTATACATTTATTTTGATCTCATAGAAATGACTTTCATAGCAATCCAATTTCTCCACTTAAAGCAGCAAGTGATAGTGGATAAAACACTGCCTGGAATAATAATAATAACTGACATTTATATAAAGCTTACTATATACCAGGCATTGTGCCAAGCACTTTACAATTATTATCTCATTTAATCCTCACACCTACCCTGGGAGGTGGGCACTATTATTATCCCCATTTTGTAGATGAAGAAACTTAGGTAAGAAATATCAAGACTTGTCCAAAGTCACACAGCTAAAATAAGTATCAGAGGCTGTAACTGCATTTGGTCTTTCTGCCTTGATACCCCCTCTCTAACCTCTGCACCCTGTACCCGTCTCTAAGATGGCATGCATTCAAATCCTTTTAGCTACAGTGAGCCACAGGCAATGCTCTAAGATAACAGAATCACAAGCTACAATGCCAATGATGTCTTGAAAGAATTAACAAAAAGAAAGAAGCCTCTATTTATAATGTCAAAAATATTTATAGAAACATAATAATTTGTTTATCCTTGCTCAGTCATTTTTCAGTCACGTCCGATTCTTTGTGCCTCCATTTGGGGTTTTCTTGGCAGAGATACTAGAGTGGTTTGCCGTTTTTTTCCTCCAGCTCATTTTACAGATAAGGAAACTGAGACAAACAGGTTTAAATAACTGGCTCAGTGTCCCACAACTAGGAAGTGTCTGAGGCCAGATTTGAAATCAGGTACTCCTGACTCAAGATCTGGCGCTCTATTCTCTTTGCCACCATTTACCCAACATTATTGGTTATTGCGTTTACTATCCCCCTTCTCCCCGCAAAAAAAAAGGAAACTGGAACTAATCACAATTGCTGATAATAAAGGGATAGCTTAGTGAATCCAAGGAATGGCATAGTAGAATGATATTAAGACTGAAAAGTATGGTGTTAAAAGGCTAAAAAACAAAACAAAACAAAAAAAACCCACCCACTGGATTTGGAGTGTTCAAACTCTTGCACTGCCTCGAAATGAATGAATATTTTAATCTCTGGGCTTCAAATTCCTTCTCCCTATAATGAAGGGATCAGATGAAATGTCCGCTAAGTCGGATTTCAACTTCTAAGTCTTTACAATAAACGAAATCCAGGACGTTTTATGAAATCATGCAAGGGGAAGAAAGGTGAGCTAGGATGGCACAGGATTCTGTAGAAAAGGGAAAGAAATTAATAAATCAATATGGAGATATGACTGGCCAAGAATCTACTACAAAGTCCATAATAAAATTCCTTAGGGAGATTTTCCATTAGTCTGAGCTAAGATGACTTTATAATATCCTCTTCAAAAGCTGGTGAGGAAAGGAGCAATTAGGTGGTGAAGTGGATAGAGTGCCAGCCCAAGGGTCAGGAGAACCTAAGTTCAAATCTTTCTTCAAACACTAGCAAGTCACTTAACTCTGTTTGCCTCAGTTTCCTCATCTGTCAAATGAGCTGGAAAAGGAAATGGAAAATCACTCCAGTGTCTCTAAAAACAAAAACAAAAACAAAGACCCAAATGGAATCATGAAGAGTTGGACATGACTGAAATAACTAAATAACAACAGAAAAAGCCATGTTAAATGGGGACTGTCTACATGATAGACAGTGTGACAGTGAAAAGAAAACTGACTGGTAAGGCCAGAAAGATCATAATGACTCTAGCCAATTCTCTAATCAACTTTCTAAGATCACAAATTGTAAAGAAAGTGCCACTCTACAATTTCCAGAACAAGTCCAGTGTCTGTCCAAAATTCTTCTGAGAAAGTCTATAGTCTTTTAGAATTTATAGGAACTTTATTATAAAGTAGTATAAGTGCTATTATTCAAATTTTACAGATAAGAGAAACTGAGGCTGGGGGAAGGAAAGGATCTGCAAATGGTTATATGAAGGGAATAAGTATTGAGTCTCAGATTTAAACCTATATTTCTTGACCCCTTTTCCACAACAGAATAGAAACTCTTAATATTATTCTGAAGCAAAACACATTGAAATCTGGACAAAGTTATTACTTAAAGATTGGAGATGGAGAGGATAGATGTCTTGCATTGGGTACTGAGTAGTTTTTGCTTTTTTCTAAGATAGATGCTACAGTTGGGAAATTTTAGAGGCCAGGTGCTTTTCATGACAGAATTTGGTGTGTAGCCAAACTTTTGTTGGCTTCATGGGCAATCTTTGAGAGGTGCAGCTTGACACAAGGATTGTTTGGTTAATATTAGCTGCTTGGAAGTCCCCAGATTATGGGTACTCCTGCTTTGCCGTTTTGAACAGGGATTGGAGAGTTGCAATATACAACCTCCCCAGAAAAGTTTTAATTTCAATGTTTTCTGATAGAAAATCTGAAGCAGCTGTAAATGTTTTGTACAAAGATCAAGAGCAGTCTCCATTTATGTCTCTCAGAGCTAGTCCTGGGTGGCATAAATTATTAGGTCACCAGTTACTGAGTGACATTCGGTTTGATTACAAGTTTTTAATCAACGACTTGGGTAAAAATATAAAAGATAATTAAATTTACAGACAATATGAGATTAGGATAAGAGATAACTAATATAGTTAGCTGAATGAAATGAGATATGGAAGGTTTCAGGATAAAATCCTAAAGGAAGAAATTTAATAAGAAATAAATGTAAAGTCTTACAATAAGGTTCAAAAAATCAATAGTAATAAGTCTAACATGTTTGAGATGCAGCCTCATAGTACACAGGGAAAAAGGAAATGAGTTATTATTAATTATTAATAAAATGTTAATTAATAATTGATGATATTAATATTATTTTAACAAGCCAATGGTATAGTGTTGCTGCCAAAAAAATGCAAAGGGCAGAGGGCTGAACTAAAATAACTTCACATGTCCTTTTCAACTCTGAGATTCTATGATTCTAAGTCTTTATGAGAAAGGGTTCCTGAAGATCTTTTACCATAAGATGCTCAATCACAGGTTAAAAAATGCACCCCAGGAGCAGCTAGGTGGCGCAGTGGATAGAGCACCAGCCCTGAAGTCAGGAGGAACTGAGTTCAAATTTGACCTCAGACACTTAACACTTCCTAGCTGTGTGACTCTGGGCAAGTCACTTAATCACAAGTGCCTAAGCAAAAAAAAAA
>JAJPUD010012994.1:6335-34323 GCA_023553655.1 Myrmecobius fasciatus
TTCTTTCTTTCTTTCTTTCTTTCTTTCTTTCTTTCTTCCCTCCCTCCTGTCTCTTTCTTTCTCTTACCAGGGTAACTGATAAGACCTAGTGGTCCTTTTAACCTGAAAGTTTATATATGCTGACTCTATTCTTAGCCAGGAGATATGAAAAAGGGTAGAGCCTAATTCATGATTATTGGAGAGGAGTTGTAGCTAGAGTACAAGGGTTAATGTACAGCAGAGTCCCTGGGTTCTTTTCCGTAAGGATGTGAATAAAGGATTGGGAGAACCCTAGTTAACATCCTTCTTAAAGCACCATTTAATTCCTAGCAGAATTTGAATGGTGGGAAGGCCATGGCATTGAAAATGTTTCTCCCCTTATTTAATTGAAGTGATTGTAGAAAGGAATTGAGTGTAATGCTGAATGTCAATAATCCCAGTAAACTGGGGGGCTGAGCCTGGTGGATCACTTGAACTTAGGAGTTTTAATGTGCAGTCAGACTAAAAATGATCTGATATCCATATTAAATTTGGCATCAACTTCGGTTGGGGGATCATCAGACTGCCTAAGAAAAGATAAAGTGGCCCAGCTTGGATATAGAGCAGGTCAAAGCTTTCATTTACTGTACTTTTAACTTGTATGAGATAAGGAAACTCAGGTTATGAAAGAAAGAAGAAAAGAAATATAGAAAGAAAGAATTATTTCTAGTCATATGAAAAGGTGCTTTAAATCACTATTGATTAGTGAAATGCAAATGAAGACAACTCTGAGATATTGCTACACACCTCTCAGATTGGCTGAGATGACAAGAAAAGAAAATGACTAATGTTGGAGAGGATGTGGGAAAACTGCAATACTAACACATTGTTGGTGCATGTTTGAATGGATCCAACCATTTTGGAGAGCAATTTGGAACTATGATCAAAAAGTTTTCAAACTGTGCATACCCTTTGATCCAACAGTGTTTCTATCAGGTTTATACCCCAAAAAGATCTTAAAGGAGGGAAAGGGATCCACATGTGCAAAAATGTTTGTGGCAGCCCTTTTTGTAGTGGCAAGAAACTGGAAACTGAGTGGATGCCCATCAGTTGGAGAATGGTTTTGGCCTCTTTCAGAATCATATTTAGAGGTTATGCAGTTTCTCCTCTTGAAGTTGATAGTTTAGTACAAATACAAAGCACAAAAAAGAGTAAAATAAGGTTTATAATTTGTTTGAATCAAGATTTCCCTTCAATCATACACTTTGTACCCTTTCTATAGCTGCCATTCTGTTTGATTCTTTTCATATTCTCCCAAAAGTTCATGAGAGGGAGCTAAACCAACCTGCTGTATATCATTCCTACATTGTAAAGAAAACAATAGAACATTGGTTATACATTTGTCATGTTTCCTCTTTCCCAATGGCTTGAGAATTTTCTTTTCCTATCATGTAATTTCTTGGCATCCATTACTCTCCTTAAAAAGATACATAGTAATAATCCAAATGATATAATAACTGCTTTCTGCCATAGCTCAGGATTATGTAAACCTTTGCAAGTGGGATATAGAATGTTATGAAAGATGTAGCACCTATCATTGGAGGGTTGCCAAACCCTTTTGGGATGCTTATCCACTTCTGGTGTTCAGCTTTGCCAAATTCTCACTGTTGACTCAAAGAAGCTATGGTTTGCACAGTGGCTAAAGACTGTTACAGCATCTCAGCAGACAGACTAAACCAGGTTGAAGGTAACTGAAGTCCTCAAACCTGTTGACAAAGTAGGGAATGTCTATCCCAAGCATGTGAAGATTCTCCCCAGTGGAATGGACAGATTAGATAAAACAACTTATTTTAACAGCCATGAAGGCAGCTGATGCAGGCACTGTCGAGTTCTTAAAGCATGGCATTGAAAATGCCAAGGACATTCATGGTATCCTGGAACATGACCAGTCCTCTTGACTTCGACTTTAAAACAGAGATGGAGACTCATGACTATGGCAGCTCTGAGGAAATTAAAGCCAGTTCATAGGCCTACTGTCCTTGACACTCTTATAAAACAAAAGACAAAGTGTTTCCCCTTTTTTTAGGCAGCAGAAGAGCTGGACTACTCCCAAGAAGTCTGAATCTGAGATACTATCATTGTTTCCTCATCCTCTTCCTTATATACATTTACTTTATGTGGAGGGGTTCAGAACTCTTCTTCTCATTCAAGCCTTTATCCAGAGATTTATTACAAAGGAGCTTTGTTCTTAAAATAATTAATTTAAATCTCACTGGATCTTTGAAACATTTTATGCCTGAATTGCAGAGCAGAATTAAAGAGCACCAGTCTGTATAAGAACACCTTAGCTGAGTAAAGATTTTTGCAATTAATGGTATCAAAATCACCCTAGGTCTTATTCAATCAATGTCAAACATCAAGATTATCAAAGATTTAGAGTTGAACTTATATTAGAAGCCAATCCCACTCCCATTTTAGTTAAATTCCAAATATGTTAATAGTTGATCCACGGATATGTAGGTAATAAATAGAAAAGTTACAATTTAAACACAGGTTTTTCTACTTCTGAACTCACTCTCTTTACACTCTACCAATGTATTATTTTTACAGGAATTATATCAAGGAGTGGGCACATCTACATGGTCACACCAAGGAAAATTCTGCTTTTGTTTTATTTTATTTTGTTCTACTTTTGGCTGAGATAGAGGAAGGGAATGAATAAAACCTTTTTCTATTTTCTTGTTGCTATTTTTATAGACTTAAAATCCACAGGATATAGGCATAGGAAGGAGTAGAAATACCTTGAATTGATAAATGAGTAAATAATCTAATTATTTGACTGTTTCAAGAAATTATAGGTTGGTCATGATATGTCATTGAAACTTCACAATAATTTAAAGAGTATTCTTGTGTTCCACATCATTTCAAAACTAAAAGTATTTATGTTGGCTTTACATGAAATTAGCAATACACACATTTTTCCAGACTTCTTTGGGAGCAGAGCTAACTAATATGAATTAAAGTATTTTTTTGTCTGTTTGTCTCAGCAAGCATAGCAAAACTCTTTACCCTCCAGTTATTCTAAAAGTTCCAGTTATAATGACAATTTTTCATTTCAGGAAACAAACTGAAAATCAAGTCATCTTTTCAAAATTTTACATATTCTATCCCATTTTCAGGATTCTGGACAGAGACTTTTTCCTAAACTGAACAGAAAGGCTAAAATATAGTCCTTGGATTCTGAATCTGCATTCATTGGGAGCATTAATTCTTCAGAATTATTTCAGTTGGTGGACATACAGTCATTAAAACAATCACATTAACTATTAGGATAATTCTAGTGAAAAGAGGTTTCAGTTTGTTTTATAATCTGCATATGGTGTGTGTAAGCACTGCAGAGCATGCAGCTGAATAGTCAAGCTATTAAATTTTCCTATTTGTAATTCAAGTTGAAATTAAAGTCTGTGAAGACACTTTCATTTAGATAAGAACTTTAGGCCACAATGGTTCTTTTATCACAAATTAGAGCTGTTTACAAGATCAAAATAGAGATGACCTCTACTATTGCCTGTACCCTGGCTAACATCCTTGAAGAAAAAGAAAAGTCAGGTGGTGATGAAAAGATTTAGCAGAAGATGGAATTTTATGATCGTGCAAAAGCTAGGACCAATAGAAATTGTAGTGATAGGGAAGCAATCATTTGATTATTAATTATTTATAAATTAATCATTTATTAAGGCCCCATGTATGCTAACCTCTAGGATTACAAAGACACAAAAGAAAGTCTTTTTTTGTCAGGGAATGTTAAAATGATACTGAAATAAAAAGTAGAGACCAGGATTGGAAGAGAGTTAGGGTTGGGATGTGATAAGAAGCCAAGAGGCACAATGAAAACTGAGTATTGACTGAAGTGTGTATATGTGTGTGTGTATAAGAGACAGTGTGTATGTTTGTGTGTGTTGGGGTGGGGCATGTGGTGTGTGTGTGTGAGAGAGAGAGAGAGAGAGAGACAGAGAGAGAGAGAGAGAGAGAGAGAGAGAGAGAGAGACAGAGAGACAGAGAGACAGAGAGACAGAGAGAGACAGAGAGAGAGAGACAGAGAAAGAGAAACAGAGAGAGAGACAGAGAGAGAGTGTGTTGTGGGGGTTGAGAGAATACAGGTAAGTACAAGTTGAAAGATTATATCTCAAACTATGAGATTATGGATAAAAACTAAATAAGGAAACTATCTACTAATGCAGGTTAAAAATTTCTCTGAAACTAGTAGTCTTACATCACTGATAATTAATGGCACTTGCCTAGACTTATCTAGCTAATATTTGTCTGAAGTGGGACTCCCACTTATGTCTTCTGGACTCCAAGTTTATTTCACTATTTACTATGCAGCAAATTATAATGATGTTTCTAATGATATTTCTAAGTAAAAAAAAAAACTAATTCTTTTTTTTAAGAAAGTCCATTTTAAATTTTATTCAACAAACATTTATTTAAACCAAAAACAAAATAGATGTCCATTGATTGGGATATGGCTAAATAACTTGTGGCATAAGAATGTAATAGAACATTTCCATATTTTTTAATTTTTTAAAAATTTTTTATTAAAGTTTTTTATTTGCAAAACATATGCATGGGTAATTTTTCAACACTGACTCTTGCAAAGCCTTCTGTTCCAAATTTTTCTCTCCTTCACCCCAACCACTCCCCTAGATGGCAAATAGTCCAATACATGTTAAATATGCTAAAATATGACAAATTCAATAAACATATACATATTTATACAGTTATCTTGCTGTACAAGAAAAACCAAATCTACAAGGAAAAGAAAAACCTGAGAAGGAAAACAAAAAGCAAGCAAACATCAACAGAAAGTGTGAAAATAATACATTGTGGTCCACACTCAGTTGCCACAGGCCTCCTTCTGGGTATTGATGGCTTTCTTCATTACTGTACAATTGGAACTAGTTTGAAACTTCTCATTGTTGAAGAGATCAGAATTGATCATCATATAGTCTTGTTGCTGTGTATAATGTTCTCCTGGTTCTGCTCATTTCGCACAGCATCAGTTCATGCAAGTCTCTCCAGGCCTTTCTGAAATCATCCTGCTGGTTGTTTCTTACAGAAGAATAATATTCCATGACATTCATATACCATAATTTATTCAGCCATTCTCCAATTGATGGGCATCCATTCAGTTTCCAGTTTGTAGCCACTACAAAAAGGGCTGCCACAAATATTTTTGCACATGTGGGTCCCTTTCCCTCCTTTAAGATCTTTTTTGGGATATAGGCCCAGTAGAAACACTGCTGGGTCAAAGGTTATGCACAATTTGATAATTCTTTGAGCATAGTTCCAGATTGCTTTCCAGAATGGTTGGATCTGTTCACAATTCCACCAACAATGTATTAGTGTCCCAGTTTTCCCACATCCCCTCCAACATACATTATTATCTTTTCCAGTCATCTTAGCCAATCTGAAAGGTGTGTAGTGGCATCTCAGCGTTGTCTTAATTTATATTTCTTTCTATATTAAAGCTTTTTATTTACAGATCACATGACGAATTTTTCTACATTGACTTTTGCAAAACTCTCTGTTCCAAAATTTTCCCTCCTTCTCTGCATACCATTCCCTAGATGGCAGGTAGTCTAATACATGTTAAATATGTTAAAATATATGATAAATCCAATATATCTATACATAACTATACAGTTATCTTGCAGCACAAAAAAAAAATTGGATCCAGAAAGGAAAAAAAAAACAATAACAACCTGAGAAGGAAAACAAAATGCAAGCAAACATCCATAGAAAGCATTAAAATACTATGTTGTGGTCCACACTCAGTTGACACAGGTCTCTTTCTGGATGTATATGGCTTTCTTCATTGCTGAATAATAGGAACTCAATTGAATCACCGCATTGTTGAAGAGAACCTTGTCCATCAGAATTGATCATTCTATAGTCTTGTTCTGATCATTTCACTTAGCATGAATTCTCATAGGTCTCTCCAGGCCTCTCTGAAATCATCCTCCAGGTCGTTTCTTATAGAACAATAATATTCCATGACATTCATATAACATAATTTATTCAGTCATTCTCCAATTGATGGACATCCATTCAGTTTCCATTTTCTAGCCACTACAGAAAGAGCTGCGGCAAACATTTTTGCACATGTGGGTCCCTTTCCTTCCTTTAAAATCTCTTGTTATTGTTATTGCCTATTTTGTCCTGTGATCCTATCCTATTCTGCTGATCGACTACTCTGTTTCTTAGCCAATACCAAACCATTTTGATGACCACTGCTTTATAATATAGTTTTAGACCTGGCATAGCTAGGCCACCTTCATCAGCATTTTTTATCATTAATTTCCTTGAAATTCTTGACCTTTTGTTCTTCCAGATGAACTTTGCTACTATTTTTTCTAGATCTTTAAAATAATCTCTTGGGAGTTTGATTCATATGGCACTAAATAAGTAAAATAGTTTCAGTAATATTGTCATTTTTATTATATTTGCTTTGCCTACCCATGAGCACTTGATGTTTTTCAACTGAATAGGTCTGACCTTTATTTGTTTGAAAAGTGTTTTGTGGTTTAGTTCATATAGTTCCTGACTTTTCCTTGGTAGATAGATTCCCCAATATTTTATACTATCGGCAGTTAATTTAAATGGAATTTCTTTTTGTATCTCTTGCTGCTGAATTTTGTTGGTAATATATAAAAATATTGATGATTTATGTGGATTTATTTTGTATCCTGAAACTTTGCTAAAGTTGTAAATTTTTTTCTGGAAATTTTTTATTTGAATCTCTAGGGTTCTCTAAGTATACCATCATATCATCTCCAAAGACTGATAATTTGGTTTCCTCATGATCTACTCCAATTCCTTTAATCTCTTTTTCTTCTCTTATTGCCAAAGCTAACATTTCTAATACAATATTTAATAGTAATGTTGATAAGAACATTTCTATATTCTAAGAAGTGAAATATTTGAAAAGTATAGAAAACATATAAACCTTATATGAACTAATGATAAAGTGAAGTAAAAATGAGGAAAAACAAGGGAAAGGACAGTAAGAATAGAAAAAATGAAACTAAATATTTTGAAAGTCTAATGATCATGGTTGCTCCCAATAAAGATCAAAATAAATTTAACTTGAGTGCCAGCTGTGAAGTCAGAAGACATATATCCAATGCCTCTGTGATAAAAACTAGCTGTGTAACCTTGAAGAAGATATTTAGCCATCCCAGACTTTTGTTTCTGAGGTCTGTTGCAGCTTTAGTTCTATGACACTATGACTCAAGACTTGTTGCTCTTTTCTGAAAAAAAAATAAGGATAATGGATATAGTCGTAATAAATATAACATTGGACTTAGTTGACCTGTTGGTTAGTTTTTTTCTTTTTTTTTAATTCATTATTGTAAGAAATGACTCTCTGGGGTTGAAGGAAAGGGAAAGGGAGGAGGTTTATAAATATGTATATATTTGCATATACATGCATAGATAGGACAGATAAGTAGTCAGTGGATTGAACATAGGTTTTGGAATCAAGAGGACTTGAGTTTAAATATAGCATCAGACATTAAGTAGCAGTGTCACCAATTCACTTAACTTGTTTAACTCAGTTTCCTCATCTGCAAAATAAGAATGATAATAGCACTTATCTTGCAGAGTTGTTATGAGGATAAAATAAAGTAATAATTGAAAGATTTTTCTTTTTTCATTGAGGTTTATTTATGGGAGATCCATACAGATATCTCTCACCTTAGCCCTTTCTACTGGTCCATGAGATAATTATCCTGATAAATATAACTCAATATCTTCTATTTTTGTAAATAGTATTTTTTCCAATTACATGTAATGATAATTTTCAATATTCATTTTTATAAGATTTTGAATTTCAAATTTTTTTTCTCCTTTCTTCCCTCCCACCCTCCTAAAAGATGACAAGTAATCTGATATGTGCAATCATGAAAATATATTTCCACATTAATCATGTTGTGAAAGAAGAAAGAAGAAAAAGGGAAAAAACACAAAAAAGTGAAAATAGTATGCCTTAATCTGTTGTCAGGGTGTACAATTCTTTCTCTGCATGTGGATAGCCTTTTATCATCTTTTAGAATTGTTTTGGGTCATTTTATTACAGAGAATAGTAAATGCTGATCATTGCACAATGTTGCTTTTTCTGTATATAACACTCTCCTGGTTTTGCTCACTTCACTCAGCATCAGTTCATATAAATTTTTCCAGATTTTTCTGAAATCCATCAGCTTAGTATTTCTTATAGCACAATAGTATTCCATTACATTCCCTATACAACAAGTTGTTCAGCCATTCCCCAATTTATGGGTATTCTCTTAATTTCCAATTTGTTACTACCAAAAAAAGAGTAGCTATAAGTAATTTTATATTTGTAGGTCCTTTCTCCTTTTTTATGAATTCTTTGGGTCTGCTGCATTAAAGTGTATGTAAAGTTTCATAATTCTGAGAGCATAGCTCACATTTGTTACCCAGAATGGTTGGATCAGTTCACAATTCCACATACAATGCCATAGTGTTACAATTTTCTCACATCTTCCCCAACATTTGTCATTTTCCTTTTCTGTTATTTTAGCCAATTTTTTAGGCATTAGGTGGTTCATCTTTGATTTGCATTTCTGTAATCAAAAGTGATGTATAGCATATTTTCAAATGACTATAGATAGTCTTGATTTTTTCATCTGAAAACTGCCTATTCATGTTTTCTTACTATTTATCAAATGGGGGTGGCTGTTATTCTTGTAAATTTGACTCATTTCACTAAATCTTTGAGAAATAAGACAATGTTGTAAAAATTGTTGCTCATCTTTCTTTTTGCTTAATTTTGATTGCATTGGTTTTGTTTCATTTTAAAATTTAATGTAATGAAATTTATTCATTTGTTATTTCATCATGTTCTCTGTCTCTTTGGGGGGGTATAAATTCTTTTCTTTCTCCATAGATCTGACAAGTAAACTATTCCTTGCTCTCTTAATACTTGTGGTATCACCTTTATGTCTAAATCATGTACTCATTTTGATCTTATTTTGGTATACATTTTCAGATGTTGCACTATGCCTAGGTTTTGCCATAATATTTTCAGTTTTCCCAGAAATTTTTGACAGATAGTGAATTCTTATTGAAAAGCTGTAGAGTTTGGGTTTATCAATCAGTAGAGGACTATAGTCATTTACTGCTGTATCTTGTATACCTAATCTATCCCATAAAGATCCACAACTTTATTTCTTAGCTAGTGCAAGATGATTTTGATGACTACTGCTTTATAACACAATTTTAAATCTAGCATGGTTAGGGCACCTTTCTTTGCATCTTTGTCATTAATTCCCTTGATATTTTTGAACTTTTATTCTTCCAGATGAATTTTGTTATTTTTATGTCTATAAAATAAACAATGTTTTGGTAATTTGATTGGTATAGCCAAGAAAGAGTATATGTAAATTAATTCACAAAGAATTATTATTTTTATTATATTAGCTTCAGTTACCCAAGAGCAATTTGATATTTTTCTAATTGTTTAGATACAACTTTATTTGTATGAAAAAATGTTTTGTAATTGTTTTCATATAGTTCCTGAATTTATCTTGGCAAATAGGGTCCCATATTTTATATTGTTTACATGAGGAAATGGAATATTACTTTTTATTTCCTTTGCTGGGCTTTGTTGGTAATATAGAAATGTTGATGATTTATAAGGGTTTATTTTGTGTCCTGCAAGTATGCTAAAGTTGTTAATTACTTTAACTAGTTTTTAAGTTGATTCCCAAGAACTCTTCATGTAGAATACATCACCCACAAAGAATGATAGTTTTGTTTCTTCATTGCCTATTCTAAATCTTGCAATTTCTTCTTTTCTTGTTGCTAAAGTTAACACTTATAATACAGTATTAAATGATAGTGTTGATATTGGGCATCACTATTTCACCCTTGATCTTATTGGGAAGGCTTTTAATGTATCCCCATTACAAATAATGCTTGCTGATTGTTTTAGATAATGCTGTTTATCATTTTATGGAAAGCTCAATTTATTCCTATACTCTCTAATATTTCTAATTGGAAGGAACATTGCATTTCTGCATCTATTGAAACAATCAAATGATTTCTCTTGACTTTGTTATTCATATGGTCAATTATGTAAATAGTTTTCCTAATATTGAACAAGCCTTGGATTCCTGGTATAAATCCCACCTGGTCATAGAATATTATCCTGGTAATAAAGTTCTGTAATCTTTTTAAAGTGTTTGAATTAATATTATTAAAATTGGTCTATAATTTTCTTTCTCTGTTTTGTCTATTTTAAGTATGAATATCAATATACCTATTTTAGGTATCACTACCATCTTTGTGTCATAAAACTAAATTTCTTCTTCATCTATTTTCCCAAATACTTTATATAGTATGGAAATTAATTGTTCTTTAAAGGCTTGGTAAAAAAAAAAAGTCTATTAATCTCCTTAACTTCTTTCTTGTTTATTTTGTTGTTCAGATTATCTACTTCTGAGAGGTCCCCCACAACACAGTTGGGTTATTTATTTCTTCCTGTAACTTATTTAACTTCTGCAAGAATCTGGATACTATACCACTTAGTACATATATGCTTATAATTGATATTACTCCATTGTTTTTGGTACCTTCTAGCAAGACCTATTTTCTTTTCTTGTGTCTTTTAATTGACTCTATTTTTTTGCTTTTGCTTTGTCTGAGATCAAGATTGCTACTACTGTTTTTTTTAACTTCAGCTCATGCATAATATGTTCTGTTCCAGACTTTTGTCTATACCCTGTGTATGCCTCTCTGCTTCAAATATGTTTCTTGCAAACAACATATTGTAGGATTCTGTTTTTTAACCCACTCTGTTATTCATTTTCATGTTTACAATTCATCCCATTCATATTTGCAGTTATGATTACTGTGTATTTCCCTTTATCCTATTTTCTTCTGCCATCTCATTTATGCTTTGATCTTTCCTTTTACCTAATCCTTCTTCATCATTGTTTTTTTATAACCATCACCTCCCCCAATCTGCCCTCCTTTCTATCAGCCCCCCATCCCATTTCTTTCCTCTTTCCCCACTTACTTCTTTATAGAATAAGATAGATTGCTCAACCCAACAGAATAGTTATTTATTTATTTCCTCTATGAGTCAACTCTGATGAGGCTGAGGTTCAAATAATGCTCACCACCCTCCCTTTTTTACCTCTACTACAAGAGACCTTTTATACCTCTTCATGTAATATAATTCATTTCATTCTACTTCCTCCTTTCCTCTTCTCCCAGCAGATTTCTTTTTTCTACCCTTTAATTAATTTTTTAAACATTGCATCAAAATCAATTTATATCAACACCCTCTAAGTATACTCCTTCTAACTGTCCTAATAAAGATACAATTCTTAAGAATCACAAGTATCATTTTCCCATGTATGAATGTAAACAGTTTAACCTCATTGAATAACATATTTTTCTTTCCTGTTTACCTATGTATGCTTCTCTTATAAGTCATGATTTAATAATGCTTTAGTGTTTACTAAGCATTTGCCTCACAAGAAACCTTATGAAATGGAAAGGTGAACAAAGAGTAGAAGTGGGCAATGATTGATAGAGTTCTGTATTTAATGTCAGGAAGGTCTGAGTTGAAAGTACACTTCTGACACCAGCTATATGATCTTTGGGCAGGTTTTCTGGACTTTAGTTGGTTTTTCATTTGTAAAATGAAGATAATGATATATAGTGTACCTATGTATGTTCATCAAAGCTACTTACCACTCTCAATGACAATATTAAATCTAGAATTCAAATGAAAAATGAATTGCTTGTAGTTGGGGAAGTTTTCCAGATACTTTTGTTGTCTATGGATAACATACTGGCTGCATCAAGTCCCAAAAGCTTGAAGAGTTTCCTAATGAAGGTCAATAGTCATTTACGGGTTGATTCATTACCTAAATTGGATGGCAGGGGAGAAATAATTTTCAAGACTTTTATTGTTGTTGCTGTTGCTGCTGTTGGCTAGCTGGTTGGCTGTTGTCCTATACACCAAAATATCTCTCAACTGTATCCATAATTAACTCTATGAATAGGAAATAATTCTCATCCAGTGATTTCACAGCTTGTTAGCTTTGGCAAATAAAAAAAAGTTATCAGTTTTCCAATAACTAAACAAAATTTACTAGGACAAAGAAATCCACACTAACTCTCTAGAGTACAAAGTTCTTTTTATTGCCTTAATTTATATTTTTCAAAATTATTTTCCTGTGGGTATTTTAACATACAATAGTGTAGTATATTTTAGTAACAAATAAAATGAGTGGTATTTATATAGTGTACTGATAAAAAAGAAAAAAAAATCAAAATACATTTCTCACTAAGATAAAATTTAAAATGCAAGAAAGCCAAACAAGGCAAAGTTAGAATCAACTTTTGTAGATTTCAGTGTAATGCATAGTCCATAACTAACATGTTGGTTTTCCTCCCATTGCTGTTCATCTTTTAGGCTAGGAATTATTTAAACTTTTTTATTAAGATTTTTTTTATGTTGTCATGTTTCTTATTCCACATCATCTTCAGCCAAGCTCTGCACCCTTATAATTCTCTGACTAATTGTTGGCAGATTAGTCAGAAGCATCTGGAACACTGGGGATGGAAAAGTTTTGTGTCAAACTTGCAACAACTGCTGTGGATGCCCACAGACAGCAATGCATTTGTCAAGTTGTCAAGCAAATCTTCACCAAGCCATATTTTTTCAAGGAAAACTTTCTGAACATCTTCTGAATGTTTAAGGTTAGGTAACATGGAAAACTCAGTTATTTCTTTAACAAATTTCTCTTTCTGTCTTTATTCTCTGTGCCTCTTCTTGAAGTTGTGATCACTTGTTATCTTGAAGTCAAAGTAAATACAATAGCTAATGAAGGGACCAAGCACACACCAATAGCTCACCATGATTCCCACTAATGCTTGTGATGGAGGTATCAGCTGTGCTGACCCCCCAAACCAGGAGAGTATGACTGATTCTACTCCAGTTAAGGACAGAGCCAGCCTTAGCTCAATCTTGATGGAAATTGGGAAGCTAATTTTAAGTTTGTTATCCAAGAGAACATTCAGACAATCACAGGAATATAGATATATAGTAAGGGAGCTTAGATCCTGAACCACTCACTTTGAAGTTAAGGTAAGTGATACTCAGAGAGATTAAATGACTTGCCCAGAATCACACAGCTAATAAATGTTTGAATTAATATTGAACTCAGGACTTTCTTACTGACTCTAAGTTCAGTGGCCTATTCATTGCATTATGCTGTCTCTAAAGTGATCCTTCAAAGTATGTTCTGAGAAAGTCTGCATAATATTCTCCTATCAGATTGTAGCAGTAGTTATAATTTTAGTTACTGAATCCTATTTAAAGTGGTTCTCTTAATGCGTGCCTTGACTCTTTTACTTTTATCATTACTCTGGTGGTTAGTAATAAATTGTCTAACCAATAGATGATTCATTCTGTACATGAAGTACTTCTTTGAGGGGAAAAACCTAGATGTTAGTTTTCAGATTTAATGGACCCAAGAATACAATAAGAATCAGCCCATCTCCTTTAATTAGAGGCCAAGTTCTCCCAAAACTTAACCTAGTACAAAGTGCATGACAAAACATAGAAAAAAGAGTGGAAATGATATTCTAACTATTGTGGGTCCAGTAGAAGATGACTAAGCCTAGATATGGTCCTCAGTAGATATATATCAGGCAGATACTGCTGTCAGACAAGGTAGATCCAAAAATGAATAGAAGGAGAAGAGCAGATAAAATTGCCATTAGCAAATGAAAAGTGTTGGAAAAGACCTTAGCCTTTACCTGAAACAAAGAGCTGTGTTTTTAACTTCAATATTCTTGTTGGTGAAACTGTGTGGCTATAAGTCATAATACAACAGTCTCAAAATAATTAAAGTTAAATGTCATCCAACTGGAAACTGAGAAGGGCATAGTGGTTGTAATAGATGACCAACCAATTATTTTATAGAACTGGCATAAATCAGAGAAATGTATGACAGGAAAATTAGGTCAACTACTCATGTGACAAGAGTGATATAAATAATATGAAGCCCATATACTGCACTGGTACCAACCAGAATGTCAAGAAATCTAGAATAAGGCCCCTAGAATGTTGGGTTGACTATATATGGGTGATTTATGGCATGTCATGAGCAACCATGTCACGAAAGATGAAAGGGAATGGATAAATTGAGATCTGTATTATTATAGAAAGAATATACATGGGTCCTTCAAAATCTAAAAAGGAGTAGTATTTCATAGGGGAATCATTCAGTCCAAATGGAATAATATATGTAAAGCACTTAGCAATATTTTAAGTGCTATATAATTGAATTATTATAATATTCATTTTACAGATGAAGAAACCGAGGATTAGAGAAATCATAATGAATTTTTCTTACTTCAAAACTTCAAAATCACAGTTTGTTTCACCATGTCACATTGTCTCATTTAGTAGACCTCCTGTTCTAGTCTAAGAAATAAGTAAAATTATATGGATTTAAATTCTATTCAGTCATCCAGATTACAATTTAATTGGAAATACATTGCCAGAGGATTGTGAAAAGATGGTGTAGTAGGTTGTAAATTTCAAGCTTTTCTGATTTTCCCCACAACTAGAAAAAATTTGCACCTCAGGGCAAACATAGACTGGTGAAAAATCAAGAAGACTTGGGGCAGAAGAGAGGTCCTCCAGGTACAATTTAAGAATATCTGAAGAAATATTCTAGTTTGTGGATTTAGGGGTCTGAAATGAAAAGATCTTTGGGCTATCTCTATGGAAACACCAAGGGGTGGAGTAGGAGTTGGAAGAGAGTAGGGGTGGTGGGGGTGAGGGATGCAGATCCAAGATGTTTGAGTAATGGCAGGAACTTGCCCAACCTCTCCTCCAAACTGCTCCAAATTTCTTTAAATAAAGAATAAACAAATTTTAGAGCATCAGAACACCCAAAAAGATGAAGTATTACATTTTCCAAGTGAAGACAATTTAGAAGATCAGGAGAAAAGGTCTGTGACAGCAGGGTAGAAGTCCTGGAGTAGGATACACTGGCTCAGCCCTAGACCCAGCCATAGCCCCAGCTCCTGTCTGACCTGACCTCTGAATCAGCAGCAGTACTGGTGGCTTCCAGACCTCTCAGCCCAGAGACACCAAAGAGGAGCTAGAAGGTCAGGAGAAAGGAGCTGTGAAACCACACTGAAAGCCCAGCACACAACCCCAATTTGCTATCCCAGCCAAGGCCAGCCTCCAAGCCCAAACCCCAGTATCAGGCTGGACCTCTGAATTAGCAGCATTGTTGGAGGCTTCTGGACCTCTCACGCCAGGGATACCAATGGATAGAGTCAGGGTCTGGAGCTGCAATCCCAGCACAGCCCCAGTCAGCACAGTATATCTTACAACTACTGTGGGACTGGAACACACAAATAGCTCTAGGGCAGAAAGCAGCTCTTGTGGTATAATTCCTAAAAGGGTCTCTGAAAACAACTGCACAAAATCCCTGAAGTCTGGGACAATGCACCCTCCACCCTGGAAACAGAGCCCTACTTTAACATAGAGTTAAAAGCAGAATAATAAGGTAGGAAAATGAGCAGAAAGCAAAAATAAATTCTGATCATAAGAATTGGGCTTCCACCATAGAAAATCAAGTAATAAAAGAAATGAAGGAAAACTTAGGGGAAAATTGAGAGAAGGGCAAAAGGAAATGCAAGAAGCTAATGAGCAGAAGAGTATCTTAAAAAGCAAAATTGGTCAATTGGGAAAGAAGATACAAAAGCTCACTGAGGAAAATAATTCCTTAAAAATAGAATTGAGCAAATGGAAGCTAATGACTTTATGATGCAATAATGACTTCAAGATGCAATAAAGCAAAACCAAAAAATGAAAAAAATAGACACAAATGTGAAATATCTCATTGAAAACAAACAACTGACCAGGAAAATACATGCAGGAGAGATAATTTAAATATTATTGTTCTACCTGAAAGTCATGATGAAATAAAAAAAGAGTCTGGAAATCATCTTTCAAGAAATTATCAAGGACAGTTGTCTTGATATTCTAGAATCAGAGGGTAAAATAGAAATCAAAAGAATACACTAATTACCTCCTAAAAGACATCCCAAAATAAAATATCCTAGGAATATTTTAGCTAAATTCTGGAACTGCTGGATCAAGGAAAAATATTGCAAGCATCCAGAAAAAAAAATTCAAATATGGTGAGCAATATGTGTTGTCAGGACAACATTATATTTAGCAGCTTCTACATTAAAGGACTTGAGGGCTTTGAATATAATATTTGGAAGAGCAGTGGAGCTAGGATTGCAACTAAGAGTCACCTATGCAGCAAAAGTGAGTATAATCCTTCGAAGGAAAAGGTGGATTATTCAGTGAAACAGGATTTTCAAGTATTCATGATGAAAAAAACAGAGCTCAATGGAAAATTTGATTTGCAAATACAGGACTCTGGAGAAGCATAAGGAAGTAATCAGGAAATTGATAACATAACCTTAAGATTTATCTGTTTACATTCTTACATGAGAGGATGATAACTGTAACTCATTAAAATTTAGTTCTCATTATTATGGCGGGAAGGAGTATATATTGACAGAAGGCACAGGTGTGGGTTCAATAGGAAGGGTTAATATCTTTTTCAAAAACGATGAAGTTAAGGGGTAACAGAGGAATGATAGAGGAATAGAGGACCAAGGAGAAAGGAGAAGCAGAATGGTGCAAATTATCTGCTATAAAAAAAAGCCAGAAAAAGCTTTTATAATGGAGGGCAAAGGAAGGAGGAGAGGGTGAGTGAGTTAACTTTACTTTCATCAAAATTGGCTCAAATAGAAAATACAATATATACTCAGTATGGGTAGAGCAATCTATCTTACCCTGCAAGAAAATAGACGGGGAATGGGAAATGTGAAGGGAGGGAGGGTCATAAAAGAGAGGGCATATTAGGGGAGGGAGTGGTCAGTAGCAAAATACTTTTTAGAAGGGACAGAGTGAAAGGAGAGAGAATAAATGGGGGAACATACAATTAGCAATAGTAATTGTAAAAAAAATATCATTTTTTCTTAGTCAACTTTAAAAAAAACTTTTAATATCCATTACTTTAGGAATCATGTTGGGAGAAAAAAAATCAGAACAAAAGGAAGAAACCATGCCAGAAACTAAAAAAAAAATTAAAAATAAAAATAAAAAAGAAGTGAACATAGCATGTGTTGTTTTAGTCAGTCTCCTTAGTTCTTTTTCTGGATACAGATGCCATTTTTTCTCCAAAGTCTATGTGGATTGCTTTGAATCACTGAACTACTGAGAAGAAATAAGAATTTCAGAATTGACCATTGTGCATTCTTGCTATTATTATATATATTGTATTCCTGGTTCTGCTTGTTTCACTCAGATCAGTTCAGTTATTTCCAGGTCTTTCTAAACTCAGTTTGTTCATCATTTTTACACAACAATAATGTTCCATTGCCTTCATATACCACAACTTGTTCAGCCATTTCCCAATTGATGGGCAACTACTCATTTTCCAATTCTTTGCTACCACAAAAAGAGCTGCTATAAACATTTTTGCATATGTCTGTCCTTTACCCTCCTTTATGTTTTCCTCAGGATACAGACCCAATAATGGCACTGCTGGGTGAAAGGATATGCATAGTTTGATAGCACTTTGGGCATAATTTCAGATTGCTCTTCAGATTGGTTGGATCATTTCACAATTCCACCAACAATGCATTAGTGTGCCAGTTTTCCCACATCCCTTCCAACATTCATCACTATCTTTTCCTGTCATCTTAGCCAATTTGAGAGGTGTGAGATGGTACCTCAGAGTTGTTTTAATTTGATTTTTTCTAATCAATGGTGATTAGAGCATTTTTTCATATAATTGTAAATGGCTTAAATTTCATCATCTGAAAATTGTTAATATCCTTTGAAAATTTATCAATTGGGGAATGCCTTATGTTCTTATGAATTTGACATAATTCTTAAAGTATTTTAGAAATGAGATCTTTATCAGAAACCCTGGCTGAAAAGATTTTTCCCCCAAGCTTTGTATTTCCATTTTAATCTTGTTTCTGTTGGTCTTGTTTGTGCAAATACTTTTTAAATTAATGTAATCAAACTTGTCCATTTAGCCTTTCATAATGTTCTCTAGTTGTTTTTTGGTCATAATCTCCTCCTTTCTCCAAAGATCTGATGTTTTGTTTTCCTAATTTGTTTATGGTGCCATCCTTTATACCCAAATCATTTACACATTTTGACCTTATTTTGGTATGGGGTGTGAGAAATATGTCTATGTTGAGTTTCTGACATATTATATTCCATTTACCCCAGGAATTTTTGTCAAATACTGAGTTCTTATTTCAGAAGGTGGAGTTTGGAGGTATATCAAATACTACATTGATTATTGTTTTGTATGTATCCAATCTTTTCCACTCATCCACCACTCTATTTCTTAGCCAATACCAAGTGGTTTTGATGTCTGCTGCTTTATCACAGTTTTATTTTTGGTACAGCTAAGTAACCAATTTTGTATTTTTTTCATTAATTCCCATGACATTCTTGACGTTTTTGTTCTTCCAGATAAGTTTTGTTATTTTTTCTAGTTCTATAAAAGATTTTTTTAGTTGTTTGATTAGTTTGATCCTGAAAAAGTAGATCAATTTAGGCAGAATTCTCATTTTTATTATATTAGCTCAATCTACTCATGAGCAGTTGTTATTTTTCCAGGTGTTTATAAATGACTTTATTTGTGTGAGAATGTAAACTTCAATGATGGGATATTATTGTTCTCTGGAAAATAATAATTAGGATGTTCTCAGGAAAAAAAAAACCTTGGGAAGTCATCCATGAACAAAATGAAATAAATTGTACACAAAGTAATCACAATGTTCTGAGATGACTAGGATAACAAGAAAAGTCATTCTTAAGAGTACAAGGATCCACAGCAAGAGATACAAAAAGAAATTCCATTCCAAATAATGGATGATAGTATAAAATATTTGGGAATCTATCTGCCAAGGAAAAGTCAGAAACTATACGAACTAAACTACAAAACACTTTCCACACAAATAAAATCAGACCTAATCAATTGGGAAAACATTAAGTGCTCATGGGTAAGCAGAGAAAATATAATAAAAATGACAATACTACCCAAACTAATCTACTTATTTAGTGCCATACCAATCAAACTCCCAAGAAAGTATTTTACAGATCTAGAAAAAATAGTAGCAAAGCTCATTTGGAAGAACAAAAGGTCAAGGATTTCAAGGGGATTAATGAAAAAAAAGGCAGATGAAGGTGGCCTTGCTGTACCAGATGTAAAACTATATTATAAAGCAGGGGTCATCAAAACCATTTGGTACTGGCTAAGAAATAGAGCAGTCGATCAGTGGCATAGGATAGGTTATTAGGACAATCTAGGCAATAACTTTAACAATTTAGTGTTTGATAAACCCAAAGACCCCAGCTTTTGGGATAAGTACTCACTATTTGGCAAAAACTGCTGGGAAAATTGGAAACTAGTGTGGAAGAAATTAGAGCTTGACCCACACCTAACACCACATACCAAGATAAGATCTAAATGGGTTCATGATCTAGATATAAAGAGTGATATAGTAAGCAAATTAGAGGAACGTAGTATAGTTTACCTCTCAGACCTGTGGAGATGGAATAAATTTATGTCCAAAGAAGACCTGGAACTTCTAACTGAACACCAGAGAGATAATTTTGATTATATTAAATTAAAAAATTTCTCTACAAATAAAAATAATGCAGACAAGATTAGGAGGGAAGCATCAAATTGGGAAATCATCTTTACATTTAATGGTTCTGATAAAGGCCTCATTTCTAAAATATATAGAGAATTGTCTCATATATATAAGAATTCAAGCCACTCTTCAATAGATAAGTGGTCAAGGGATATGAACAGACAATTTTCAGATGATGAAATTAAAACCATCTCTAGTCATATGAAAAGTTGCTGCAAATCACTATTGATCAGAAAAATGCAAATTAAGACAACTCTGAGGTACCACTACACAAGTGTCAGATTGGCTAAAATGACAGGAAAAGATAACGATGAATGTTGGAGGGGATGTGGGAAAGCTGGGACACTAATACATTGTTGGTGGAACTGTGAACGGATCCAACCATTCTGGAGAGTAATTTGGAGCTAAGCTCAAAAAGTTATCAAAATGTGCATACCCTTTGACCCAGCAATGTTTCTATTGGGCCTATATCACAAAGAGATCTTAGAGGAGGGAAAGGGACCCACCTGTGCAAGAATGTTTGTGGCAGCTCTTTCCATAGTGGCTAGAAACTGGAAACTGAAGGGATGCCCATCAATTGGAGAGTGGCTGAATAAATTATGGCATATCAATGTTATGGAATATTATTGCTCTGTAAGAAACGACCATCAGGAGGATTTCAGAGAGGCCTGGAGAAACTTGCATGAACTGATGCTGAGTGAAATGAGCAGAACCAGGAGATCATTATACATAGCAACAAAAATATTACATGATGATCAATTCTGATGGACATGGCTGTCTGCAACAAAGAATTGTCTCAAACCAGTTCCAGTTGTTCACTGAAGAAAACCATATACACCCAGAGAGAGGGATATGAAATATGGACCACAACATAACATTTTCATGCTCTCTACTGAGGTTTGCTTGCATTGTGTTTCCTTTCTCTGATTTTCTTTTTTTTTCTTGTAGATAGGATTGTTTTTGCACAACTTGTCAAGTATTTCAACATTATTAACATGTAGTGGACTTCCTGCCATCTAGGGTTGGGGAGGGGACTGGGGGTAAAATTTGTAATGGAAAGCTTTGTAAAGATCAATGCTGGGGAACTACACATACATATGTTATACAAATAAAAAGCTTTAATAATTAAAAAGTACAATCATCCATACCTATTCTGAAGGACTTATGATGAAAAATCCTATCTATCCCCACAGAAGGAACTAATTCTCTCTCTCTACCTGTTTCCCTCCCCCCTCTCTCTTTCTCTCTCTCTCTCTTTCTTCCTCCCTTTCTTTCTTCCCCCTCTCTCTCCCTCCCTTTTTCTCTCCCTCTCTCACCCTCTCTCTCTCTCTCTGCTCCCCCCTATCTCTCTCTAATTTAATTTCTCTTGAGACTTTTGATTTTTATTAGTGTGGGACATCTATATTTTCTTTCCCAACTTGACTAATATGGAAATTTTTTGCATAACTTCACATGTGGTTTCTTAATTATGGGTGGGGATAAGGAAGAAAACCTAGAACTCAAAAATCATAAAAACAAATATAAATAATTGTTTTGAATGTAACTGAGGAAAAATATTAAATAAATTAAATAAAAAGAAAAAAATAAATAAAAATGACTGATTTGCCTAAAAAAAAGAAAAGACAAAGAAGGAAACACCAAGTGGGGAACCTTGGGGCTGCCTTGGTATGGCTGGAGCCTAGAAGGAACCACAGAAATTTTTACCTCCTGGACTTTTTGTGCAATCAGGGTTTGAGTCCGGGAAGATTGAGTTTTGATTAGGGATGCCAGGCCCAGGGAGTTCTTGGTTTGAGGTTCTTGTACAGAGTAGAATGCTGAAGGGAAGCAGAGACATCATCGCTCTGTCCCAGGATTACACGTACTTATGCTAATGCCTCTTATTAAAAAAAAAAAAAACAAACAGAAAAAAAAAAACCTCAGCAAAGAAAGAACACCACCATAGAAATACACTATGAAAATGGGGAAGAATGGGGTTCATCTTTGGAGGAAGAAACTGAAGAAAATTGAAAATGCTTCTATCCCAAAGAATAATATGAAATGGCTCCCTGCACAGAGAGAATTTATAGAACTTGAAAAAGAATTTTAAAATAAAAAGAGAAACATGGGGAAAAACTTCAACAAAAAATTCCAAGAAAAACAAGATTATGAAAAAAAAAAGTTAAACTAGAAAAGGAGGTACAGAGTCTCAAAGATGAAAATAACTCTTTAAAAATAAGAATTGGGATGGGGGGAGCAGAGGCAAGGTGGCAGAGAGTTGTCAGATCTCTGAGCTTTTCCTAGCTTCCCTCAGATCAACACTAGATCAAGCCTCTGAACTGGTTTTGGAGCAACAGAATACACAAATATTTGGAATGTAATAACTTTCCAGCAGAAGATATTTTGAAAGAACTTCAGAAAAGTTCTGTTTCAATTGGGCAGGGATTGGGGAGAAATGGCCCTGTACAAACACAGGGGAAGAATCTAGGGTGGTGTAGAGTCTCTGCACCAGAAGAAACTACTGAGAGGCCCTTACCCAGAATTAGCTACTCTGTCCTAGTTCAAAAGCTAATGGATTAACAGACGAGCTGTGAGACAGCTGTGAGACAACAAAACTACAAAAGTCAATGAGTGAGCCCCTGAACCCCAGAAAACTCAGGACTTGTCCATGCCCACCCAGGGCAGGAAGGAAGAAAACAACACCACCCCAGGGCAGTGTGAAGCCGCTCTTGCCTATAGAGGAACATAGGACAATCTCCCCTTTTCCCATTAAATATATAACTTTATACTTCATACTTCAACCATTAAAAATGAGCAAAAAAGCAAAAATAACTCTAACTATAGGTAGCATTTTTGGAGACAGAGAAGAACAGATCTCAAACACTGAGGACATCAAAGGCAAATCATCTCCAGATAAAATCCCAAAGGGTGATATGAATTGGACTCCATTTCACAAGGCTCTGTTGGAAGAATTCAAAAAGGATGTTAAAAGAGAAAAGAAAAATGGTGAAAGAAAAATGGGAAAGGAAATGAGAACTTTGTAGGAGAGTTTGGAAAAGGAAACACAGAAATTATCTGAAGAAAACTTTTTAAGAAATAGATTTAGAGAAATGAAAAAAAAAACATGTAATTTCTTACAAAATAGATTTTACAAAATGAAGAAAAAACCAACCCACAGAAAAACAGAATTTGTGAAATGGAGGAAAAAAAGAAAACCAGTGAAACAAACAATTCATTTAAATGTTCATTTGGCAAAATGCAAAAGGAGATAAAAGTTAACTGAAGAAAATAATTCACTCAAAATTGAATTGTACAAATGGAAGTGAATGGCTCAGAGACATTAAGATTCAATCAAAGAAAACCAAAAAAAGAGAAAAAAAGAAGAAAATGTAAAATACATCATTTGAAAAAAACTGACCTGGAAAATAGATGTAGGAGAGACAATCTAAGAATCATTGGACTTCCTGAAAATAATGATATCAAAAGGGCCTACAGAACATCTTTCAGGAGATTATCAAGGAAAACTGCTCTGATGTCCTAGAATCAGAGGGTAAAATAGCCATTGCAAGACTTCACCAAGAGTTTCACAGTCTACTCATCTGAGCACATATTCTTGCAAGTATGTAAAATACATCTTTGTGCATTCAAAAAAAAAAAGCAAAGAAAAAAAAGAAAGAAAATAAAAAGCTATTCTTAAAAAAAGGAAAAAGAAGAAATGTCACTGTCACTCATTCTCTGCACACCAATATATATCAGGACCTGCATCTTGCTTATTAACTGACTTCATTTTGACTTCAAACTGTTCAGAATAGTCAGTTCAGGACACCATTAAGTTATATATTTAAGGGGAAGCTAGATAGCATAGTGGATAGAGCACTGGTCTTGAAGTAGGGAGGATCTGATTTCAAATACAGTCTACGAAATTCAATACTTCCTAGCTATGTGACCTTGGGCAGCTAACTTAATCCTAATTGCCTGGCCAGAAAAAAAAGAAATCACCAATCACCGCCTGAAAGAGACCCCAAAATGAAAACTCCAAGTAATATCATAGCTAAATTTCAGAATTATCAGATAAAACATCACAAAACCACAATCAGGATTACCCAGGACATAGCAGCTTCCACTTTAAACAATCAAATAGCCTGGATTGTGATATTCCAAAGGACAAAGGAACTTGAATTGAAGCCAAGAATTGACTGTCCATCAAAATTAAGCATTATCTTTCAGGGAAAAATATGGTCATTCAATGACATAGCTGAATTTCATTTAATTCTGATGAAGAGACAAGAGTTGACTGGAAAATTTGATTTTCAAATTCAGAACTCAAGAGAAGCATAAAAAGGTAAAAAGAAAAGAAAAAAAATAACTTTCTATTGAAAGTTAAAAAGCTTATATCCCTATATGGGAAGTTGATATGTTTAATTCTTGAAAACTCTATCTCTGATATGTGTATATGTAGATGGAGTTTGTATAATCTGATTTTATTGTGCAAAGGGAATTGAACTGGAAGAAGAGGAAAGAGTAGGTGAAGTGGGGTAAATTACATCTCACGAAGAGGCAAAAAAGTTCTATTACGTTGGAAGAAAGAAGTAGGGGAATGAGCATTGTATGAACCTTACTCTCATCAGATTTGGCTCAAAGAAAGAATATCAGACATATTTATCTCACAGAGAAACTTGTATCACCCTACAGGAAAGTAGGAGAAGAAAGGGCAAAGGAAAGTGGGAGGCTAATAAAAAAGAACAGAAGTAGGAGAAAGAGACAAGTAAAAAGGGGGAGCTGTAAAAAGAGAGGAGTGTTTGAGGGAGGTGGTGGTCAGAAACAAAACATTGAGGAGGAGGGAAAGGGGAAAAGGAAAGAGAAAATTCTTACCTGAGGAAAATAAAATGGTGGGAAATATAGAGTTAGCAATTTTAATTGTGAATGTAAATGGGATGAATTCTCCCATAAAATGGAAACAGATAGGAGACTGAATTAAAAACCAGAATCCTAAAATATGTTGTTTACAAGAAACATGTTTAAAACAGAGTGATACATACAGAATAAAGGGAAAAGGCTGGAGTAGAATCTAGTATGTTTCACTGAGGTATAAAAAAGCAAGGGCAGTGATCCTTAGATCAAGCAAAAGCAATCAATCAATCAATAAATGAATGAATGATTAAATAAAAGAGATAAAGAAAAACCTACATTTTGATAAAGTGTGCCATAGATAATGAAGTAATATCAATACTAAACATATATGCACCAAATGGCATAGCATTCAAATTCTTACTGGACAAGTTAAGAGAGCTTCAAGAAGAGAAGAACTGCATAACAAACTCTACTAATTGGGCATCTAAACCTTGCTCTCTCAGAACTAGATAAATCAAATAAAATAAAGAAGAAAGAAGTTAAGAAGGTAAATAAAATTTTAGAAAAGTTAGGGGTGATAGACTTTTGAAAAAAAGTGAATGGAGTCAGAAAGAAATATTCCTTTTTTCTTGGTGATATATGGAACTCATGCAAAAATTGACCATGTACTAGGTCATAAAAACCTCAAAATCAAATGCTGAAAGGCAGAAACAATAAATGCATTTTTGTCACATCATCATGCAACAAAAATTGTATGTAATTAAGAGCCAGGAAAATAGGCCAAAATTAATTGGAAATTAAATAATCTAATCCTAAAGAATCAAATGCTAAAGAACCAAAAAATCATAGACACAATCGATTTCATTCAAGAGACTGAAAATGAGATAACATACCAAAATTTATGGTATGCAATCAAAGCAATTGTTAAGGGAAGTTTTATATCTCTAGATGCTTACTTGCTTAAAAAAGGGAAAGAGAAGAACAATGAACTGGATATGCAACTAAAAAATTTAGAAAAAGAAAAAAATTAACCCCCCCCACTACTTAAATACTAAATTTAAAATCCTGAAAATAAAAGATAAAATTAATAAAACAGAGTAAGAAAACTTTTGAAATAATAAATAAACTAAGAGGTGGTTTTATGAAAAAAAAAAACAACAAAATAGATAAACCTTTAGTGAGTTTCATTAAAAAAATTAAAAAAGAAAATCAAATTAGTATCAAAAATGAAATGAGTGAACTTTCCACCAATGAAGAGGAAATTAGAGCAATAATTAGGAGCTATTTTCCCAACTGTATCCCAAAAATTATGATAATATAAAAAAAGAATGAATACATAACAAAAATACATATATTTTCCAGATTAGCAAAGGAGGAAATAAATTGCTTAATTAGTCCTATTTTAGAAAAAGAAATTGAACAAGCTGTTAATCAACTCCATAAGAAAAAAAATTTCAGGACCAGATGGATTTACATGTGAATTCTATCAAACATTTAAACAACAATTAATTCCAATATTATGCAAACTATTTGGAAAAATAGGGAAAGAAGAATTTCTACCAAATTTCTTTTATGACACAGATATGGTGCTGATACACTAACCAGGTAGGGTGAAAATGTATAAAGAAAATTATAGACCAATTTACCTAATGAATATTGATGTCAAAATCTTAAATAAAATATTAGCAAAGAGATTACAGGATGCTATTCCCAGGATAATACACAATGACCAAGTAATATTCATACCATGAATGCTGGGTTGATTCAATATTAGGAAAACTATTAGTATAATTGCCTATATCAATAGCTGAACTAACAAAAATCTTATGATTATGTCAATGGGTACAGAAAATGAATTTGACAAAATTCAAAACCTATTCCTATTTAAAAAAAAAAACACTAGAGAGTATAGGAATAAGTGGAGTTTTCCTTAAATGATCAGTAATATCTATTTAAAACCATCAGCAAGCATCATATGTAGTGGGAATGAACTAAAACCATCCCCAATAAGATTAGGGCCAAAGCAAGGTTGCCCACTATCACCATTACTATTCAATATTCTATTAGAAATGCTAACTTGAACAATAAGAGAAGAAAAAGAGATTAAAGGAATTAAAATAGGTAACAAGGAAACCAAATTATGACTCTTTGCAGATATGATGGTATACTTAGAGAACCCCAGAGAATCAACTAAAAAAAAAAAAAAAACTACTAAAAACAATTCACAACTTTAGCAGAGTTGCAAGATACAAAATGAATCAACATGAATCATCAGCATTTTCATTTGTTACCAAAAAGTCCAGTAGCAAGTTATACAAAGAGAAATTCCATTTAAAATAAATGTAGATAATATATTTAGGAGTCTACCTGCCAAAGCAAGGTCAGGAACTACATTAAAACACTTATAAAACACTCTCCACATAAAGTCAGATATAATTAAGTGGGAAAATATCAAGAACTCATGAGTAAGCTGAGCTGATATAATATAAATTACAATTCTACCTAAATTAATCTACTTACTCTGTACATGCCAATCAAACTTCCAAGAAATTCTTTTACAGAGCTAGAAAAAAAAATAACAAAATTTATCTGAAAGAAAAAAAAAGGTCAAGAATTTCTTTTTTTATGCTTATAAAGCTGTTTATTTACAAAACATATGAGTGATTTTTCTACATTGACCTTTGCAAAAACTTTTTGTTCCCAAGCTTTTCCCCTCCTTCCCCCAACCCCCACCCCTAGATGACAGGTAATCTAATACATGCTAAGTAGGATAAATTATATGACAAATCCAATACATGTATACATATCTATACAGTTATCTTACTGCATAAGAAACATCAGATCTAGAAAGAGAAGAAGAAAAAACAACCTAAGAAGGAAAGCAAAATGCATGGAAATATTCACAGAAAGCATTAAAATGCTGTGTTGTGGTTCACATTCAGTTCCCACAGGCATCTCTCTGGATGTATATGACTATCTTCATCACTGAACAATAGGAACTGGTTTGAATCACATCATTGTTGAAGAGAACCATGTCCATCAAAATTGATCTTCGTATAGTCTTGTTGCTGTGTATAATGTTCTCCTAGTTCTGCTGATTTCACTCAGCATCAGTTCATGCAAGTCTCTCCAGGCCTCTCTGAAATCCTCCTGTTGGTCATCCTGTCAGATTGGCTAAAATGACAGGAAATGATAATGATAGCTGTTGGAGGGGATGTGGGAAAACTGGGACACTGATACATTGTTGGTGGAACTGTGAACGGATCCAACCATTCTGGAGAGCAATTTGGAGCTATGCTCAAAGAGTTATCAAACAGTGCATACCCTTTGACCCAGCAGTGTTTCTACTGGGCCTATATCCCAAAGAGATTTT